>KE463871.1:18438-34676 GCA_000387445.2 Pythium aphanidermatum DAOM BR444 | reverse complement strand
GCGTTTACAAACGCTGCTCGGTGCTGCCGTGCGGCTCGCGCTAAGAACGGCAACAGCGTCTCCCACACGGTCGAGCACGCCATGGCGTAGTACTTGGGCTTCTTGTGTCGCCACTCGCACACAGCTTGTGTGCGCGCATTGCTTTCTCTCTCGCAGCATGGCGTGAGCACAGGATCGAGAAGCAAATGCACCACGAGAGGGGCCGCTTCCGGGTGTGCGACTGTCTCGCGTAACAGCAAGTGACAGAAAAACCCGCAGGCGCCACTCTCGATGGCACTACGAGAGAGCCACTGCGCATGCACGTCACGGAATGCTGCCCGCACGGCGCTGTAGTGCGCTTTCTTGAGTGGTAGTGGGGCACAGATCGAGGACGCGAACGTGCACAAGTCGCGTAGCTGCTCGCGGATTTCTCGCTCGCTGGCTGCCCGCAGCACGAGCTGCGAACGGAAGAGCTGGCGCGTGGCCTCGCCCATGCGGTCGTTCAGCAGCGAGAGCCACCGCTGCGCCCGGGCCGCCGCCATGCCGCCCGCACGCTCATCATCACCTGACCGATTGCTCACCATCATTCATCCATTCAGTGGCGATGCTCTTGGCGTGGGCCATCAAACGTTTGATTGACACTCCACCGTTGGTTATATTCAGCGAATTCCCAAAATTGCACCAGTAGACGTCTTTCTGGGATGCAGCCATCCCATTTTTGTTAGTTCAAAAGTGGGAAAGCGGCTAGCATTGTAAATAAAAGCGTGAGCTGTCACTGGGTTTGGACGTGGTACAGTGTACCAGTGTACCCCTTCGCCTGATTTATCGATCCGCATTTTCTCCGGCCGCCAACGGCGCGACATCGCATCTCATCAGGCGCCGCTTCCGCCGTGGTGACTGCACGCAGTGGGGCGATGCATGGGACCGTGATGCGGCAATCGCCCGTGCCAACGGAGACACAGCGGCAGCCTGCGGATGCGACCGCAATCGCGATCCCCGATGAAGCAACGGCGGCGTCAGTGGACCAAAGACCGAGTGCATCGCCACCGGACGAGCCCAAGAGCCCGACACTGTCACGCGTACCACTCGGTCCTGTGCGGAAGAATGGACTGGAGCGTCCGTATTCATCCGATCAAGTGATCGCTTGTGCGGGGCATCTAGTGTCCGCGGTCTGTGTCTACGTCGCCATCGGCGTTTTCTTGCTGTACCCCAAGATCCAGGCCTTTCGAGAGCTCCAGACGTTGGTACGTTTGTTTGGCTGCAACGAGTCGAGCGTTGATCGCAGGAGTGAGCGATGTCAATGCACTGTGTAGTCGTATGTCATGCTCGGCTTGCATGTTCCCGCAATGATGTTGCTGGTCGCTGCGTGGGTGTCATGCGAGCGAATCGATCCGGCGCGACCAATCGAGGTGCGTTGTTCATCAAGCTCAAGCACGATTAGCTCTCACCGTCTCTTGACTGCAGGAGACGCTCCCCAATGGATGGCTTGGGTACAAGCTAAAAGGTGCTCGGTGGGAGAAAGCACGGTACTGTGCTGTTTGCCGGAAGGCTGTGCCTGGACTTGACCACCACTGCACTTGGTGAGCTGATTGATGAGCGATCTGTTGAGATCGCAACTGACACTTGGGATATGCAGGCTCCAGACATGTGTAGGGAAGTCAAACTACGCACAGTTCTTCACTATAGCGTGCACCGGTGGGTATCGACACGAATGCAAACCGTGTTATTCCCTGCTTACATGCTGTTGTCTGCAGGCACGTTGCAATTTCTGACGCAGGCACTATTTGCATCATTTTGCCTCGTGTGGCTTGATCTCCCTTTTGATCCAGCCAGCGATGCGAACGTGATCATGCAGGGTGTTTTGGTGGTCATTCTGCTCATCTCCGTACCGTGCACGCTCATGTACTTCATCCTCTTGGGGTTCCATGTCTATCTGTACTTCCTCGGATACGGCACGTACGAGTGGATGCTGCGTCGTCGTCGTAAGCAACGTACACGCAATGCAGCTGCTGGTGCGTCGTCTGGAGGCAGTACAAGCGCAAGTACGACCACCAGCAAGCGCACGTCGGCCAGCCGAGTAACTCAGCGTGAGACTGAGACCAGTGAATCCCGGGACTCGCGGTTTTCGTCTGTTAGTAGCGCCAACGAGTTTGTGAGTGCGGACGATGCACCTCGATCGCAGCCTCGGTCGTCTCGGGAACTCACGTCGTTGTAAACGTCATGATCACCCTCGTGGATAGCCCACAACAGCTTCGATTCTCTTCTAGTTAGATCTGTAACCTAAGACGTAGTGATACACGCGCTTCTTCGATTACCCCAGTTGCACACGGCCTCCTGAGTTGTCGGTCGCTCAGTTGCGCGAGACCTGGCTCACGGCTTCTTCCACACGCTTCTCCAGCGTCGGCAGCAGCTTCAGGTGCGTGTCGACGCAGCCGTTGAAGCACGTCTGCATGCCCTTCTCAATCGCCGCCATCTGCGACTCGCTTGGGTTGCCACCCGCTGGCATCGCATCACGCGCACGGTCCTGGCACTCCATGGCGCAGCGCTGGAGACGGTTCTAGTGACAACAAGCTCGCATCAGATCCTGTACGCCATAGCACCTCACGCCAGCAACATGACGCACCTGGAAGCCCTGGAGTTCCTGCTGCATGTAGTTCTGCACTTGCTGCATTGGCATCTGGCAGCGCTCGACGCATGCCTGGATCTGCTCCGTGCTCCACGACTTGTTGTCGAAGCAGTTGGCAGCGCACACATAGCCATTTTTCTATCGGCACAGCAGCAGTGTCAGGCGTTGGGGGCGATCACACGCACAGCACAGGAACTCACCTGGAAGTTGCGCAGCACCTTGCGGTCCAACGAGTCCATCATCTTGGCCACGGCATCGTTCAGTCGCTGCTCCGCCATTGTCGTTGCGTGTGGTGAGCCAAACAACCAGAATGATGTTGGTCATATTGTGTGGCCGCCGGATCGTACTTAACTGTATACTGTCACCTGCTTTTACGAACACTGTGGATACTATTCCACTTCATTTTACCTTAATGAGTACCTCTTCATAATGGCATACGAGAATTCGTATTTTATCGAAGCGGTAAGGTCGCTTCGGTTGGGGTCTAGAAGCGCACGCATTCTTGAAGCGGCAATAATGTATGGAGGCAACCACCAAGGAAACGACGAGCTCCAGCGGGTGCGTAGTGGAAGCACGGCGTCATATTCCACGGCGCTGACGGCTCCTATGTGAATGGTGAAATCAGCTCCGTGCGCAGGTCGCACAGCTGCAGAGCGAGCGCGGTCAGGCTGTAGGGATGGTGCAGATCCTCCAGGGGAAACTGGCCGAGGTTGAGGAAGACAACTTCGATTTACGCGCCAATATGGCGGCGATTGAGGCCGAGAGCGCGTTCCAGAGCGCCAAAATGACGGAGCAGATGCAGAAGCAGGTCGCGTCGCTCGAGTCGAGGTTGTCGTTCCAGACCGAGCAACTGAAGAACGCGGAACGGGCCAAGCTACGAGCCATCCGTGAGTTTGAAGAGCTGCAACAGAAGCAGTTGCTGGAGCAGAAGCGCCTGGACGCAGAGAAAAGACTCCTAGCGACTAAGAAGCGCAAGCACGAGACGGCCTTGTATGCGGCGAGTCAGTCGATATATCACCGGATGTCCCAAGTCGAACCCATTTCAACGGAGCCTTCACGACAAGTCCCAACAGCATCAAGCGCGATCCAAACTGACCCGCCGAATGCGAAGGATAAGCTTGCATCAGAAAACACCGCTCTTGTCGCTAAGCTTATGCATACAGCTTCTCGCGATCTGCTCGTGTTGTTCAAGGGAGCAAGTGAAACCAATGACAACGTCGCGACTCGGGAAGAACTGCATGTGGAGAGCTCACAGCACACAGCACCAACTGCGTTCACTGCAACTCCAAGTCAGCAAGGAGATAGTTCGTCAACCATTGGCTTTTCACAGAGTGTCTTCTCCCAAATTGCGGGTCAAGCTCGCGCGCAAGTGAAAGCATCTCTGTTGAATTTCGCCAAGGAGGTTAACTCGACACAAGCCTCATACGTTAGTGAGCGCGCAAAAGATCTACACGATGCATTGGGTGTTATGATTCAAGGCGAGTCGAGCGCTTTAGTGCTTGCTCCGATTTTGATTCAATATTTGGCGGCCCCGACAGATCTCGACACGACTGTTTTGTGCAGTGTGCTGCGGATATTGTATCTCGTTATCGTGAGCAGCGAATGCTTCCAGGAGTTTCTGCTGCTTGCATCCTCGACGTCGTCACTATCTGTCAATCATGGTGCACAAAAGCAGGCGCCTTCGTCGACACGTATGGAGCACCCTCGCATTACACTTCCTGGACTACGATACACGTCGTTGGACGACTACCTTTCGTCGAGACGAGATAATTCGTCTGCAAATCCCATCTTGTTATCGTCGCAGGAACAAGAACAAGAGCTAGCAGATCGAATGCAAATGCGATCCAAATTGATGAGCGCCTTGTGCCGAGTGATCAAGAACAATGTGAACGACCCTAATGTCGTTGAGTACGGATTGAGTGTCCTCCTGCTGTGGGTCGATCTGGGTGCCAGCCGTCGGGCGATACATTCAGACTTCAGAGCATTAGTTGCTAGCAATGTCATACAAGACGTAGTGTTTGCTCCCAAAACAATTGTCAAGCTCAAGACAAGGGCACTTTCGCTCCTTTTGGAGCTAGTGCAGCTCCACGAAACATTTCCCGAAATCGAGGCTCTCGCCAAGCGAACATTAATTTTCAATCGGTGTGCGAAGATGCTCAGCACCACCTCAACAAATCCCCACTTACATAAGCTTCATGAAGACGCCCCAGGTGATGTCCGCGAACTGCAACACATCGTCATTCGTCTGCTCCTTGCAATTGTGGTGTCTTACCCATCCTCCGGGGTGCGGTTTGTTCTTGAAAGCACGAAAGGACTCCCAAATGACGACGACCGAGAGCTATCAGTGATATATCACTTGTCACAACTGCTCCACAAAGAAACGCTTGACGCCAGAACACTTGGCTATGACGCTCTTGATGTTCTGCTCCAAAACAAAGCACGTATGGGGTTGGTTCAAGATGCATTCACATTGCTTTCACTTCTAGTACGCTACGTCAATCTGTCCAGAGAGCTTGGAAGCCCGCACCACGAGTTCACTTTCTTGTCAGTTCTGTACCTGCTGAGCTCCGGAAAGTTTGACTTGCCAAAGAACAACACGATCTCGAAAACAGCAGCAGCGCTCGTTGCACTGATGCAATGATCTCCAATGATCACGTTTGGCTGCTCAAACGCAAAGGGATAATGCAGAAACGACGAAGTCTTTATTTCGCCGTCTTCCCGGAGGAACCATCGTTTGTGCCCAACGACAACGTCTTTGTGCAGTGGTTGCTCCATATCACTGGCCGGTACTCATCGAATTTATGTCCAATGATTGTCTTCAAGTGCGGTATCGATTCGAACTCGGTCTGTGCCGCATATTACGCCCGTTGGGAAGCACTTTGCGAGCACCGAAGTCAGTACTGCCACAAGCGGTTTGTTCAGCTCACTGACCCTCAAGTAGCAAGACCCCTGAGCATTCGAGAACACCCCAACCAAGACGTCATGCCTGCATCAGTAAGGATCTCACTTCCAGTCTGTCGGATATCCAGATATCCACGGATCAAAATTTCCAAGACACCGTGTCTAATGTCTGACCACCCGATTGAACGCCCCATGCAGCCGTCGTCGCCTTTCGCCTCTCACCATTAGTCTTGTGGCCAGTCGTTCGTAAACCTCTTTGCACGGGACGTGTTGTGCTCTTGAGGTTGGGGCGGTACATGAGCACTGTGAACTGTTCGACGGATACAATCGACTTTTTTCAAAGGAATGGGAGACGAGGTAGTTACTTGTATCACGTACTGTTCTACTCCAAAGTGCGAGCACGAAGGTACACGTACAGATGCGTGGTGCGCTCTATCTTCCTACTGATACTGAAGCCATCGAAGTGACGAGTCGGAACCTACCAAGACAATGAGGCAATGCAGGGATAGCCATCTCGTGCCTACCCACGCTCATTGCAGGCCAAGGCGGCATTCCAGAAGGGTTCTCATGAGACTCATCATTACGTCAGTGGCCGGTTGTGGTTGCCGTTGCCTCAGTGTATCCTCTACAACGCCAATATGCGACGTGTGTTGACTGCGTCTTCGTCATGATGGTGATGGGCATGGAAAAATGGAAGCTGCTTTGGCACCTGGGAAAGGTCGCTTCATGCCTTTGAAGGTTCCATGGAGACGGCCTCAAAAACCGGTATCTTCGCGGGTCAAACAAAGATGACGGCACAGTGGCGTGCGGCACTTGGGCTTTCACGTCGTCGTAGCTACGGAAGAAGCATGAGAAGAGTGTGGGGAGTCGTGGGGCTCGCGATCTGGGCATGCACTGCCTGGAGTAGCGATGCGCAGATGGCAGTGACGGATCCATCGGCGGAAGAAGGTAAGCGGATTCATGGAGAGACGAAAAGAAGGGATCTTGACGCAGGTCGCTTTCCATTCAGCGTGCTTTGAAGTGCCGATCGTGATCCTCGCGCCGGTGGATAAGCCGTTTCCAAAAAAGGGCTGCGTGCAGGCTCCATTTCCATCCGAGAGCTGCATGAAAGAGCGCATCGTGACGCAGATCGAAGTCATTGACAACACGGCCGCGAACGGCTCCTTGGCGAGGAATTGCCTCACTGACAAGCCCACGAATACGTACCGATCGGTGGCGCACTACCGCGGGCAGTCGAGCCTCGGCTTCAGGAAGCATCAGTTCACTGTCAAGTTGAACGATGCCTCCCCATTCTTGGGTTCCCAGAAGAACGATCGTTTGTGCTGAATGGCCCCCTTATCGATGGCAGTCTCATTCGGAACCACCTGGCACACTGGTTATTCCGAGCCACGGTCGGTACTCACCGCGTACTCGCCACATCATTGTCTTCACACGCAGCGTTGACTCTGACAATCTCGAGTACCTCGGTGTCTACCTGGCATTGGAGAAGATCGCGTATGGCCCGAACCGCGTCGGTCTTGCCGAGTTAAACAACCAGTGCACAACGCAAGAGTACAGCGGTGGCTGGGCATGGCAGCTCAACCCGCTCAACTTTGGTGTATACTCTCCAAACATCATCCAAGATCAATACGATCTCATGTTTGGAGCTGGCGAGCGTCCAGTGCTCATGTATCCCCCACGAGAAGCTTTGACCCAGTCGATGCGGGATTATTTTGTGAACACGACGACAGGCCCACTGCCTCAGATGTATCGGTATCTCTATGAGCGAGCCGATCAGCCTGATGAACTCGAGGAGCATATTGATCTCGGATCGTTTGTCGACTACATGCTCCACTCTGAGTTGTCCCAGAACACGGACGCGTATCGCCGAAGCACGTATTTTTTCAAGGATCGGGACCAGCCGATCAATGCCGGCCCCGTGTGGGATTTTAACTTGGCCTATGGCACAGGCATGAACTCTGCCGACTGGTTGTTCAAGCCTCACCTTTTGTGGAAGCGTCTCCTTTGCAACTACAAGTTTGTATCGTTGACAATCAAGCGTTGGCGTCAGCTACGTGCTACTGTGTGGAGCGACAAGGCCATCGAAGCGTTTATTGACGAGTCTACGGCGCCTTTTACGCGCCAATTTGCCAACTGTTTTCATTGGTACAATCGCGATATGCCCTGTGCGAATGTTAAAGTGCATGGCAAATACGAAGGTCAAGTGAACCGCGTCAAAGTGACGATTGAGGCTCGAGCCAAGTGGATGGATGAGAACGTGGTGAAGCTGTACGGGAAGATTGACAAGGCGTTTTGGGCACTGGCCAATAAACTTCCAACCTACAACTGCGCTGCAGATGGTAACGACGGAGGATGTTTGACTGATCCAGAAAAGTACATCAACGCCGTGGAGATGAAGCCGCCGCACCAGCCGTACACTGGGAAAAAGTGCTCCAACCCAGCTCCATCAGAGCAGCCGTCCATCGACCCATGCTGGCTGTCGTCCGGAACCTACATCACGCATGGCTCTCTGACTAACTTCTGCTCGGGCTTCGGCTACTGCCCTCCAGGTCCAGGTGCGAAATGCAAGTGCATTCATGGCAAGTCACCTCCGACATGCGGTAACATCACGGTGCCTGAACCCGACGTCGTGCAACTGAACTCAGCAGAAGGAAACGATGCCATCCACAAGAACGAGACGGCCAGAACATGGGGCACTGCGGGCTATCTAGTGGTGCTCATCTGTGGCATCATCGTCGCACTTATCATTGCGCATCTTCGCCGCCATCCGTCCACTAAAGCGGAACGAGCGCCCATCGTCGCGGAGAGGGGCGAGTCTGCTCGGGTTTCCCGGGCAAGCTATGGCACCCAGGCGTTGTGACAGTTTTGACGCGCCCACGCGGTCGCATGCATGGAGCTGAATGCAAATGAAACTCGTTCCGCTTCTCGTGCAATCTCATGTTTGGATCCGACGTCGTCCACACGAGTCCTGGCTGCCTGTTGGTCGATCGGTGCGCGTCAGCCCATCTGATACGGGCTGCGTCATCGCCGCCCCCTCACATCCCCGCGTACAGCGCGCCTTCATCATCGCATGTTGGCTGCTCATAATAGCACATCGCTGACCGACATACTGAAGTATCCACCACCTCCAAGATCCGACTTGACTCTTTTCAACCAATCAAAGTACGCGTTGTCGTTGGAAGGTTGCTCGAAGGAATGATGGTCTCGGCCTTTCTCGGAAAGATCGGAAAGGCCGTGAGCCATTTTCGTCCGCCGAGTCGCCCCCCACTTCCCATGCCACTCAATGCATCAAGAGGAGACCACGTCGTCGTTTGGTCGGCGTTCTTTCCTCCTCTCTGCTGCTCACTCCTAGAGTTGCGGCGCATCCTCTAGGCTCCTCCTCCTCTGCCTTCTGCTCTGCCCATGTGGACGCGCTTCGCTCCTCTCGCCTCGCTCCTCGCGGCCACCGTCGTGCTCGCTGGCGCGACCCCTCAGGCCGATCTCAGTGAGTTGCCTGCCCCTCTGTGCCTGTCCTCCTAGCGCCCGACTCACTCTCTGCTCTTGAACAGCCTGTCACGAGTTCCCTGTCGTCGTGCTGTCGGCCAAGAGCGGCGCCTTCCCAGACCCGACATGCAACCAATTGCGGTTCCCAGCAGAGGACTGTCTCAAGAGCGCTGTCATGTCCGAGATCCAGGTGATTGACCACCAAGATGGCTCGCCGAACTGCCTGGCATTGACCCCGACAGCTGCGTATGAGGCCAAGACCAACTATCGCGGCCAGACGAGTCTCTATTTCCCCAAACACCAGATCGGTGTCAAGCTCAAGGAGCCCACCGAGTTCGTTGGACTCCCGGCAGACAAGGACTTTATCCTTAATGGTCCTTTCTTGGACTGCTCACTGTTGCGTAACCATCTTGCGCATTGGCTCTACCGAGGCACAGGTCGGTACTCGGCACGCACCAAGCACGTCGCAATGTACTTTGCAGAGACGCCAGGCACCACTCCGCACTATGTCGGCATCTACTTACTTATTGAGAAGCCTGGCTTTGGGCCTAACCGAGTAGGTCTCGCCAGAATGGATGCGACGTGTCGAGGAAAGGAGCTCTCAGGTGGCTGGGCATGGCACAACGACCCCGCAAGCTTTGGTGACTTCTCGCCCAACATGGTGATCGATCAATACCAGAATGAGTTTGGTATGGGGGAGCGCCCCATCCTGGCATACCCATCAGGCGAGTCGACATCGCAATTCATGCGAGATTACTTTGTCAGCCCAACCGACGGGTTCCTCCCGAAGCTTTACCGCTTCATGTGGAATAACATGACGAACCCTGACGGCCTAGAAGAGCATCTCGACCTCGGCTCGTTCGCGGACTATATTCTGCATACAGAGATGTCGCTCAATGTCGACGCCTACCGCCGCAGCACGTATTTCCACAAGGATCGCGATCAACCGATCAACGCGGGACCGGTGTGGGATCTCAACTTGGCCTACGGCAATGGGGCCAGGCGAAACTTCAAGGACTGGATCTACCCGCAGTACACGTACTGGAAGCGCCTGATGTGCAACTACAAGCTCACATCGCTCATCATTCAGCGTTGGAAGCAGATGCGTAGCCCAGGGCAGCCATGGAGCGACGAGTCCATCACTGAGTTTATTGAGGCAAGTGCTGCTCCAGTGAAGAAGCAGCTGAGCAAGTGCTCGGGCGACTGGCGGTCGGATGTTCTGCAGTGTGCTTCCGTCAATGTGGATACGTGCAACGGCACGTATGTCTCTCGAGTCGAAGACCTGAAGACATCCGTTCTTGGTCGTGCCAAGTGGATGGACGAGCATATTCTGGAGCTGTACAAGAAGCTTGACGGCAAGACGTGCTCGTATGTTGGAGAGATTCCACAGTACAACTGCGCGGCCAATGGAAACGATGCAGGATGTCTTGTCGAGCCTGAGAAGTACTACAGCGCTGTTATATTCCCGGCTGTTCGCAAGCCTTTTGACGGTCCAGCATGTGGAACCCAGCAACAAGTCGACAGCACAACTGTGAACTACCCGATGCCTGAGGCTGTTCGTCCTTCAGTCGACTATTGCTGGCTGTCAACAGGCGTCAAGGCAATCTACCCACACGAGAAGGGTGTTCGCGAGAAGACGTTGACCAACTACTGCGGAGGCTACGGTGCGTGTGCTCAGGGCCCAGGAGCCAAGTGTGAGTGTGCCAAGGGAGTGCGAGTGGACCCTGTGTCGTGCCACCGCATCGACGCTGAGTACCTTCGTGTGCACCCAGAAGCTGCTTCTGTTTCGATCACAGCACACGAGGCAACAGTCAACGGAGAACCTGATTCCATGAAGCACGGCATCATCCACGGTTTCTTCGGCTCGTGCCTTCTCCTCGCCATGATGGCTGCTGCGTACCAGTTCAAGACCTCTCGCCGTCCACGTCGTGAGGCGACAAGCACTGCACCTTCTCGCTACGGCAGCACGGAGTCGAGTCCTCTCTTTTCGAGCCCACGCCACGTCTAGAGTCGTACTGGCGTCGATCCTACAGAGCTATAGAAGTCGCTCGATTACTTTAACCAATAGATCAGCCCATTTCACCATTCGTGTGTGACGTGTGCCACCATGTTGAAGCTGGCTTAGCAAACTGGTGTAGTACCGGTTTAGTACCGGTACGCTGTAGCTCTTCGATGAGTGGCAACGTGGCAACATTCGAGATTGTACAGCGGACGTCGACGTCGAAGATGCGCGGAGGCTTACGCGTGCGCTGGGGGGCGATGCGCGCGCTTCTGATGGGTGTGGTCATGGTGCTGGCGGCCTCGAGTGCTGTGACAGCAGAGTATACGCGCAAGGACTCGGTGGTGATCCTGACGGAGAAGAACTTCGAGAAGGAGGTGCTCAACAGCCCCGACTACTGGCTTGTCGAGTTCTACGCGCCATGGTGCGGCCATTGCAAGAATCTGGAGCCAGAATACAAGGCGGCAGCGAAGAAGCTGAAGCAGCATGTGAGAGTGATGTAGTGTCTGAACTGTTGATGTGAGGGCTGATGTGTTGTGCATGTAGGCTCGATTGGGCGTTGTGGATGCAACGGTGCACACGAACCTGGCGCAAAAGTACAAGATCCAGGGATACCCAACGATCAAAGGTTGGTATGGAGTGATCGCTGGTATAGTGCGTATGTGTCTGACAGTATTGGGTGGAGTTTAGAGTTCGGTGCAAACAAGAAGAAACCTCGAGACTACCAGGGCGGCCGCACTCGTAAGGATATCATCCAGTACGTTAAGAACTCCGAGGAAGCGAAGAAGCTCGGTGTGAGCGGTGTATCTGTCGACACGGTCGACTTCAACACGCTCCAAACGTTCCTAACTAAGGACGAAACGACTCCGACTGCCATCTTCTTTGGTCGTCATACTAAGGCCCCAGCTTGGGTTGGGTCTCTTGCCAAACACTTCACGAAAGAGGAAAAAGCCGAAGGAAAGAAGAAGAAAGTCAAGACGGTGCCGACGGTCCGCTTTGCGTTCGTGGCTGGATCCGAGGAGAAAATCGCGAACCACTTCAACCTCGATGGCAACGTGCCCGCCGTTGTCTTCGTCGACGCGACCAGCTCAAAGTATTTGGTGTCACCGGCCGGTACCATCAAAGATGAAAACAGCGCCAAGAAATTCATCACAATGGCGCAGGGCGACAAGGTGGAGAAGTGGTCGAACGTCCCGTATTTCCCAGTCCCTGAAGTCGCAAAGAAGAAGCCGCGCACGCAGTTGAAAGAACTCTCAATCCAGGAAGTGTTCAAGTGCCTCAGCAAGAAAGGCAAAATGTGTGTCATTATTGCCAAGGACTGTTCGGATGCTGACGGCGCTCGAGTTAAAGAACTCGCAAAGCGCTACCGTCGCGATCCATTCCACTTTCTTGTCGCAGAGCCTGAAGACGCGACGTTCCGCAAATTGCAGCAAGTTGTGGGCGCATCGGAGGCTGTTGCGTTCGTCTTCAAGCCGGGCAAGGCCGTCAAGTTCACGAGTGAGTTCCTTGGATCTACAGCAGTCTTCTATCGCCACCACTCACCGCTCGCTTGTCTTTCTGTAGAGCATGACACGACCAACGACGATGCATCTCTACAGCGCTTCTTGGACCGCATCGTCGATGGTACAACGCAGTTCCAGGCGGCGCCACGCGATCTCCTCACCTCGCTCACGGCCTCCGACGCTGAAGCACCAGCGACTTCCCATGAAGAGCTCTGATCAGGTTTCTCACACGTCTCAGATCTGACAATAGTCTGTAGGTTCGCGCGTATCTAATGGTGACAATACGAACCTAAAACGAACTTAGTACCATGTATCTCCAAACGTCGTTGCCTCTTCAAGTCACGCGGAAGAGGAAAGCAAGCCAACAAGGGAAACGCGCTGCGCTAGAAGAGCCGTAGAGGCGGCGGTGGAGGAGAAGCACTCGAGGGGGTATGCTCAGGAGATAGTGCGGGGAAGGGTGCTAGGGTTCTCGAAGAAACGGAGTCGAAATGGCCGATTCCGACGAGGTACGGGGATTAGAAGCTAAGGGAAATCTACGAGGAGACAACTGATGATGCCTCTCTCCGTGAAATACAGGAGAAAACCATGCTCGAGGATGAGGTGGGAGAGAGACTGGGCAATAGGGAGAGCGCTGAGGCTGAAATTTGTCGATCGTGATAGCAGAGCATGGACGAGATGCATGAGGTTGATGAGGATCTCGTGGAGAGGTGGGCGTATCGGCTACGCTCAAGACGACATTAAGCTGATGCGTGGTGTAAACCGCAGCGTGAATTCAGATGCTTCACCAACGAAGACCCGATGGCGAGCGCGAGGGGAACGCGGTTCCGTGGAAGCGATGACGATGACGAGTGCAGTGGGAGTGATGGCAGTGAGCTGTTCAATGGCGATAGCAGCTCCGATGATGAGGATTTGACACCATACCAAAACCGGCAAGCACGCGGTAGTGGTCCTGATCTGTGCAACGACAGTGATGAGGATGAAGATCCCCCGGAGATTCCGGGAAGTCCTCTGCGAACTGACGCGAGGGCTTACGATGAGAATGAAGTTACGACTGGAATCCAACAATGGCGCCCAGCCAAGTACCAATCAACAGCTGAGGTGATGAAGATTTCGTACAGTAATGAAGGTAGTGATGGTTCAACGGAGGAGTATGAGACAAAGGAGCGGGAAGCGCCTCGTGCGATGGAGTTTCATGGATCCAGCTCTTCATCTGAGTCTGACGATGCAGGAGATGGAGACAGTGGAAGTGACGGCATCGAGAACAACCGGAGGTCATCACGAAAAAATTGGGATAGCACACACAAAACCGATCGGCCAAAGACGCCCGCGAAGGATCTGGAGCCATATAAGGGTCTATTGCCAAACGAGTACTATGACCAGATTGTAGCTTCAGAAAAGTCAGCTCTTGGATCTGCGATAATAACGAACAGCGGATGTCAGGCAAAGACTGCCACAGGGCAGTTTTCACTTCCGGAATGTCAGTCAAGGGAGCCATCCGTGGATACTTCGAACTCCAAGTACAGAGCTCGAGTTCCACATGAAATTGAGGATCTTTTCCACGTGAGCATTATTGTGAATGCGCCATTAGAGTTAATCTCACTCTTGATATGATTGCAGCTTGTAGATGGTTTTAAGCCTGAAATCCTCGATATCACTACTAAGCTGCAGCCATTCATTCCAGAGTATGTGCCAGCAATTGGGCTTCCATTTGACGGCATTCAGGTATCCGAGCCTGCACCTGCATAGTGCTTCGTTCGCATGACGATTCTCACTTATTATGACATGTACAGATTCCACGTCCTGACGGCAAAGTCGATGAAGCGGGAATTGGATACGTTCGAGAGCCTACCATGCAATCCAACGAGGCAGAACTGAAGTTGTTACTATCAAGCAAGGCGAGAAAACAACGACGGCACTACTTCGTAGGCGCCGAAGCAGTACATAGCATCGACGACGCCGCCCATCGACCGCGTGAAATCGATCAGTGGATTGTAGCCGTTTCGAAAGTCCAAGCAAGTAAACCGCTTCCACAAGTGATCTACAAGAGACCGATGCCGAAGATGGCAGAACTGATGGAACTCTGGCCGGAGGAAATGGAGGTTTTCTTGGCGAATCAGCCGAAGATTGCATTGAGCAGTCTCGACGTCAATATTTCCGAGCTGATACGAATAGTTTGCGGCGTTGTCGATATTCCAGTGTATGAAGGACTTCAAATTCATTCACTTCATATCCTGTTCTCACTTTATCACGAGATTGTCAAGTACGAGAAAGATATGCAAGCAACACGGTAAAATGAAGAGTTTTGGTGAACATAGTTGTACGAGTTCGAAGATGGAATCAAGGTGAGTTGATCATGCGTCTGCAAACGTGCCTGGCCATGGTGCATCCTTATCAGGATTCTTTTCACGATCTAACTTGTTGCAGGTTTGGATATTTGTCGAGAAATAGATCGTTTCAGTCTTCAATCAGAGCCAGCAGATAAGACACGCTAGAATATCAATACGCTGCACACGGAGACTTACCGTGGGACATTGAAATCCAAGAACATACGGACACTTCCGCACGACATCTTCACACAATGAGAGGCAGGTACGGTGGCGGCCGGTGACACCTTCGGTACAGGGATTTGTAACTGTTGGTTTAGTACCTGGTGTCGAAGTCATCGTTGCACCAAGCGAATGTGGGCAAATAACACTACTGTAAGTCGTTTGGCTTACACCATTGAGGACCATAGAAGAAGAACCGCATCGCTGGAATTTGATGCTACAAACCCAATACTTGTATGCTTCGCGACAGTGATCACACGTGTACAAGGAGTATCGAGTATTGCTGTTGCATCCAAAGCGGTTGAGAACGATGTTGACATTCTCAAAATACGCTTTCGCCTTGGAATCGAATGCTGCTCCGTAAGGGTCGTCTTCATCTACGACTGCGTGATAATCCACCATTGAGCAAAAGGCAAGCGAGTTCTTGGCGAAAAAACGACACATCGGCTTCACCGGCTCTTGTGTATCAGCTGCATAGCCGAATAGATCATCTCGCGCCAACAAGCACAACGCGACGGTCAGGGCACGGAATATCATCTCGCTTGCTGGGTGATCGAATTCTGCCCGCAACCGACACGTTCAAGATCTATTAGTGGTGATGACGTTTCGTGGTTGGATTCCAGCTTCAGCGGTTTTGGCATTACAGATTTGCAGAGCAGAGGCAGATTTTATACGTGTTACCTATCGCAAACCGTACAAGGCATCTTCAACTGAAATGGGAAAGTTAGTCGGATATCCCGGCGAACAATCAATAGCATCCTGCGCAAACGCAAGCTTTGTAGGTGTTGACACGTCCATCACCCGAGCGTGCTCTGTTGACACCATAACTGAAAAGCTACGACGAGTGCCTGTTGCAATCTCGTTCAACTCGCGGCAATATGGCGTGCCGTGTGCATTGAACAATTCACTCGGAAGCATCATAGTGCGAGTAATGAATCCCTCCATCCAAGACCAAAACGTAGTGACGTTGGTTCCTTGCAGCAGTAGCACTCTCAGATTGGCGCCTGGGTTGGAGACGGTACGCGGTAGCTCTTGAACATGAGTCAGCCCAAGCAATAAGGCTCCCAGATTTGGAATCTCAAAAATCGCTGGTTTGACTTCAGTGATAGCGGAGCCTGCGACACTGATCATATCAGGCTTCATCTCAACCAGGACGTCTGGAATTGACGTAAGGAGAGAGAACTCAAATGCGAGGTTCATCC
>KE463870.1:131310-145393 GCA_000387445.2 Pythium aphanidermatum DAOM BR444 | reverse complement strand
CGACTCGGCAGCGTGACGGTTGATGCGATCGAGTCGGTCGAGAACACCGCTGTGTTACTGGTATGCTCATGGTCGTGCTCCACCGCCAGCACGGCCGCCGTGGCCGCCGCCAGCAGCGTCTGCCCGGCCTCGGCGTGCTTCTCGGACGCCGGCGCCATCGCGGGCGTCGTGCACTGCTCTGGCTGGCGCTGTCGGTCGCTCCCTCGCTCCGCCACTTCAAGCGCCGGCGGGGGGGGGGACCTGCGTGGACTGATGATACTGTAGCGTGTACCTAGAGAGCCCTGGATGCGGCGCCGCTTCTTCCGCCCTCAGCTGCGGCGTCCGTCGTGGCGTCGCTGGCTTGAGGATGAGGCTCGAGTGTGGGTGCGTTCCGCTGGGGCCATGGGCAGACAGGCCCGTGACTGGGCGGGTTCGCATCTGCACCGACTCTGCCACCATGTAGCTGATACCGGTGTCACAACCGGTGAAAGCCGTCGCTGTCTTTGGTGCCGAAACCGACCATGTGGACCACATGAAACCCCAACCAGCCAATCGATGGCAGGGAAGGGAGACGGGCCGGGTTGGAGAAATTCGTGTCCGGGCCGGGTTGTTCCAGAACCCAACGGCGTTTTCGTTGGTTCGCACCAACGACTGGCTGCCCCGAAGAGCTACGCCGACGATGGAGCTGCTTCCACCATGAGCTCACTGTGGATTTTGCCGTCTTCGGGCGAGTTGCCTAACTACTTCCACTGCATGTGCACTGTGTTCACTCAACTGGACTTCCGGTCGATCCTTTCGTTCACAGGGGGATCCTGGGGTCATGCTAGTTCGCCCCGAGGCTGCTGCGCTCTCGAGTGCAGTGGCAATCTGTAAGGGACAAGTCGAAGCAAACAGTTGAATAGCGAAGTCTCGGTGTTGAGCAGCAGGACCGCTGGCAGTCGCGCGCCGTCTTCGGACGTTTGCGCACGCTCGCTGGAATCGCTGCTCCACCGATTGATGGCTCTATATTCCCAGTCTTCTATGCAAGTCACTCGGACCATAATGCTGGAGACTAACCATAGAGCAAACATATCAAATCGATTCGAATATGCATGACAGTAGACATAGGACGCTTGTAGTCTAAGACAGCTGTAGCTGAATGTGTCGTCCTACCTTTTGTTCGTTTCATTCCCACCCTCTCCATGTTGGAGTGAGCAATACCAATAGTCCTTAGCGTTCTTGCTACTGTAAGCTCGTCTTTGAGTCCATGTCGCCATGCCTAATTAAGGATGCACCTCGTTGACAGTGAGCGTACAGCAGTAGTAGGAAGACAGCGTTGTGTTCATCCAGGCGTGATCTCTGCTCTCGCTTTACGTGATGGGTGCGATCGCGAGCTTCCAGCTCAAACGTGCTGACCGTCGCATGGCAAAGACGCTAGTCTTTGTCAAGTGCGCGTTCGCGGGTGACGTTGTGAGGATGCAGGAGATAATGAAGCAGTCGAAGCTGTCACCAGACGCTCAGGATGTGGGTTCTCATACGTTGGCCTGGCCTCATATCGTCTGCTCACTGATCCTGAGTGTGTCCAGCGGTTTGGGATGACAGCACTGCACTGGGGTATGATTATTTGACGTGAGGTGATTGGAAAACTGATGGGTTGAGGAAATGCAGCTGCCTATGGAGGCAAGTTGATGTGTGTGCAGGAGCTTTTGAAGGCAGGAGCATCGGTCAATGTCGTTGACAATAATGGCCGAAACGCACTTCATCATGCTTGCCGCAAAGACCACGAGGATGTCGTACGCTTCCTCATCACAGAAGCGAAAATGGACGTGAATGCCCTAAGCGAAAGCAAAGATACGCCACTGCACAAAGCAGGTAAGGGCAGAGACTTCCCGTGCCTTTGCAAGCGACTGCTGACTATGACTGGAAGTAATCGGAAAGAGCATTCGATGCATAGAAGCCCTCCTTCAGCTTGGCGCCAACCTCAGCATTCGGAATGACGTGAGTTACGCTGAGCTTCGATTGGCCACCATTAACTCCATTACTGACAGCTTCTCCAGCAAAACCGAACGCCTCTCGAAGAACTGGACGCAGATCCTGGAGTTGTGAAGGTACTTCCTCTCTGAACCAACGATCTCCGTGTTCGTACAGCATGACGATCTTCGTCTCGTGTAGGACGTTCTGCCTGAGCCTATCCCGACAGCTCGAATGCAGGAAGAGCTTGACACGTGGCGAAGGCAATTCCTATCAGAGGTGAAGACGAGTGGGGGACGAAGGAGCTCAGTTGAGGCTCTCCTGACACCTTCTCGAAGGTGGAGCCGAGGAGAAACTACAGAACCGCAACTATCCCATTCACGCCACACCACAAGCAACAAGTACACAGCTGAGAACCGCACGGACGTGAGAGATGTCGAGAACACGCTTGTCACAAGTTTTCGATCTCGAATTAGTGAATATTCGAGTAGAACGTCGTCGGCTGGAGATTTGTCGTCCTCATCCCGACCTTCGTCGGCACAACGTCAAATCGACTCATTTTGGGCTAAGCCTCCTTCTAATCACCTTCATTCAGCTTCTTCTGGATCAAACTCAACTGTGTCATCGGGACGAAGAATCTCGGGTGGCAAGCCTGTTGTGGTCCCTCTCAATTTGCAAGGTCTCAATCCAAATCCAACACCTGCCGACACCGTATCGCACCCGAGCTCCAACTCATCCCGAACATCGTCTTCTCTCCCATCTGTGGCTGAAGTCAACATGACCAAGTATCGACGAAGAAATCTCAAATATGCCGGCAAGCGAGTGATCATGGCGTTGCGTGTGAAAAAATGTATGACAGGGGGTGAGAAACGAGAGATAATTCGCTTGATGTTGCTTCGGCATATGAAGACTCTCGAAGAAAATCCGAACGGGATCCGAACGATTGGAGGAAGCTCAGAACCAGAAGACGTGAGCGAGAAGAAAATTGACAGTAGGGAGACTAATCACTCTCCATCATTGGATAGAGTCCCCTCAGCCTTCACACTGTCATTACCTGCTAATTATTGATAGCATTAGTCAGAATACCGGATTTGTCCGCTGAATGGTTCACGAGCATTTGGAGCTGATCCGACCGCAAGCCGATCCAGCTGTTGTTCTATCACACTCAGGTTGTGTTCATACGCTTCCCCCCTAGATGCAAACCAATCCAAAAATCTCGTGCTGACTTCTGCTTGGCCTTCAATCGTTTGAACTTTACTTGTAAGATGCGTAACTTCTTTTGACAGAGCTTGAGTATCTCTTCTCCACGCCTTCGCATTTAATTCCTGTCGCATCTCTCTCAGAATATTCTCAAATTCATTGCGTGGCAGCCTTGCCTTTATGTCAATCTGGTCCATATCAAGCTGTCAGTGCTTCCAAAATTTAGTGTGGACATTCCGACTGCGTACCAGTAAAGCCTCTTCCTTGACCTGAAGATCATCTTGCATGGAAGCAACAGCAGACATCAACTTCGCCGACAAGGCATGCACACTGCTCTCAACAGAGACACTTCGATTCACAAGCTGGTTCAACGATCTCATCCTCGCTTGTGCATCTTTCTTCATCTGGTCTAAGGTCGGGTTGAGAGATGCTTCGAGATATTGATCCCATTCATACTTATCAAGTTTGCGAGCTAGATCATCGTGCACATGGCGAAGCTCTGTCTTCGCTTCACTAACGTGGTTTGTGACTTGTTCCAACCGTGTAGACATCTTTAAGTTGGCGCTTTCAACAGCATCGAGTCTAGTGGTGAGCAAGTTCGCCGTTGGGGCGAATGTCTGGATTTTAGCTGCAATCCCTTCCAATCGCGTCGATTCCGTCTAAACGATGAAAACAATGGACATTCAGACACACCGCTAGTATTAGAATATCTTTCCGTGCTTACCTTATCCAGTTTACCCTGCAGCCGCGTCTCAACGAGTTCCACTCGTTTGTGCATTTCTATTTGATCGTCTTGTAATCTACGTCATGGCAGATGAGACCTTCCAGCCTACATATCAACCGAAAGACTACTTACCTTTCCACCAGCTCGAGTGGCGCCGCTTCTTTCTGTAACTTGGTCACTGTATCCTCTGCATACGTTGCCAGTTTCTCGAGCTGGGATTCCACCTGACTCAGCTTCGTTTCGCCTTCACTTGTTCGTTGCGCCAAGACTCGCAAGACGTCTTCCTGCACCCGCTGCGTCTCTCGATCACGAATTTGCGCCTCGCCCATCCTCTCTAGCTGCGCGACTGCCACATCCATTTGCTGTAGCGCATGCTGCTGCGCCACCACAACATGACGCTGCGAAGTCTCGAGTGCGTCAATGCGCTGCACAAGTCGGTCGATCTGCGCCGCCTGGGCGTTGATCACGTCTACAAGTCGCTGGTACGAGGCCTGAGCTGCCTGCGCGTTGAAGAGATCACCGACAGCGAGCCGTGGCGGCTCGGCCTCATACAAGGCCGTTGTTTCCATGAGGGGGGGGAGGAAACCATCCGAGATTGAAGTTGAGGGGGAAATTCAAATTTGAATCGCAGACCTGCTAAATCGGGTAGTATCACACAACAAAGGGATCTCCGTACGTAGCGCCTCTCACTTTAGTGCCTCAAAGTGACCCCTAGAAACTTGAGGACGACAATGGAGCAACAGAGAAGAAGAGATATGGAGGCGGTGTGTTTTGTTGTTGGAGCGATGCCGACAAACGCGCATTTTATTCGCAGGATAAAATACCCGTCCTTAATTTACAGCAGCTTAGTTCGAGGCCTCACGACGGTAGCCGTCCTGGCCACCACGGCGCTGTAAGAACAAGCGGTATGTCAGTTGATGCATTCAATAGCAGGGAAGCAAGCGGCGAGTAACGTACGAACTCAGGGGCGAAGTCGCCCGATGGGCCCACACCCTTGTCCTTGTCGAAGCGGCCACGGCCGAAGCCACCGGCGCCTGGCGCCTGTGGGCGCGTTGGGCGAGCGGCCTGCTTCTTGAGCGTGGCTGGCACGATCTCAGCTGGGAGGTGCAGGTAAGCACGGAGGTACTCAATGCCCTCGTTGGTGAGGTACCAGTAGTACCACTGCCAGTTGAAGGTCTCCTTGACGTAACCACGCGACTTGAGCGAGGTAAGGAGCTTGATCACCTGAAGGTTTGGCACCTCAACAGCCTCGTGCTGAGGCTTGGCGAAGTCCTTCTGGGCGACCATCACACCCTCTGCACGTCAAGCGGCACATAGCTCCGTCAGTATCTCCTGTCATCGATATATTCGGCGGTTCGAGGATCCCAATCCGATTCGCGACACCCGTTGCTGACAAGAACTCGCCCATTGATATCTCCATTACACCGGTTCAAGGATACTCGACAGGATTCGGTTGCAGTGCAAATGTATCCATCCCAATGTCCTGTCACGCGGTACTCGAATGTACCATTATGGTATTCCCCACGACGAGTTCTGGTGTCGTTCTCAGGCGTCGTGAATCGGCTTTGGAATCGCGTCTCACGCCTCAAGATGCACGACAGACGTACCCTTGAAGAGGTATGAGTAGACAGCGATACGGTTCTTCTTAGGGACGAGCATGGTTGACGAAAAAAGCTTGCCGGCGAATGCGGATCTCCACTGGGTTCTGCGTTGGGAAACAGAAATACAGGCGGCATTGCGCCGCCAGTAGCTGCCGAGCGCCAACCAACGCCAAGAACCAATCAAAAAGACCGACAGGTATACACACCACCACCACGCCAGAGTATACGGGATTACCCTCGAACTATACACATCGTAATTACACGTATCCGTACCCTCAGTACAGGCACTATTTACATTGGCCTCTTGAAGTGGATATTTGTATATTATTTCAGAGGTCGCGGTAAAATAACCGCGCAGGGTTGTCCAACTTGAAAGTACTGTAGATGATTCAAATACAGCGCTTTGAGCCCCGTTGGATTGTGCACAACAAGAGCGTCGCCTGACGCACGCGCCAACGCCATCACCAGCGCCATTCTCGAGACGCTAAGTGCGCTTCCTGGTGCGCTACAAGTGCGCGTTGCTCCTTCTCCGCGTCCCGCGTCTCTCACCAAGGGTAGAGCCAGCCAGCTGTGTCGCAAGTGCAACCAGGGGCGCCGCGCAGTCTGCTTTACGAAGAGCTACCAGCAAGCACAAGCGGAGTCATGGAAGCTGTCGAGACGGCGCACTTGGAGCGCCATCAAGAGTACTCTGTGTTTGTAGACTTTGCGTCAGGAGTCGTCGGAGGATGCAGCGGTATTATCGTTGGGCAGCCGTTTGACACGGTCAAGGTGCGCCTTCAGACGCACAGCACGTTCTACAAGGGGCCGATCGACTGCGCAAGACAAACGGTGCGTTTTTGATAACGGCAGTCGTGAACGAGGGGAGGAACTAACGCAGGCATCGGTCATGCAGTTTCAACATGAAGGTGCGCGTGGGTTTTTCAAGGGTATGGCTTCGCCTCTGTTCGGAAGTGCTTGGACGAATGCGATCATGTTCGCTACCTACGAACGCACGCTGCGTCTAATTGACGACAACGCCCAGACTCCCAAGCTGAAGTCTGTGTTCGCTGCTGGTGAGTTGGCGATTCATGGTGGCTAGACTAGCCAGGTGCGTTAACTCGGCGCTTGGATCTACAGGAATCATCAGTGGCTTCTGCCAGACGACTGCCGTGACGCCGACCGACTTGATCAAGTGCAGACTTCAAGTGCAGGATGGCCACGCTAACAGCCACTACAGAGGCCCCGTCGACTGTGTCAAACATATCTACAAGCGTAATGGACTGAGAGGTCTTTTCCTCGGATACCCAGTGACGCTGTGTCGTGAAGTCCCAGCGTTTGGTTTCTACTTCTACGCGTACGAATACGCCAAGCGGAGAATGCTTGAGGAAGGTGTGAGCCACCACACTGCGATGCTAACGGCCGGTGGTCTCGCCGGCGTTGGATCGTGGATCATTGCCTATCCAGCTGATGGTAAGACTTCTTGCTTAAGCTTCGTGGTTCGGCGAGTTGGCTAACTAATCATACGATGCACAGTGATCAAGTCGTCAATTCAGACTCTCTCCGAGGATGCTGCAGCGCACGAAAAGACGATCGCGTACCAGGCAAGAAGACTATATCGCATGGGCGGCTACAAGATCTTCTTCAACGGTCTCGAGACGGCAGTCGTAAGAGCCTTCCCCGTGAACGCTGTCACGTTCTTCTGCTACGAGAAGACCTCCGAGCTGCTTAAGGAGATGTCCAGAAGCTGAGGAGCTCGACGCCGTTGTGCATACACAGAGCACGGAGCCAGGGGACTCGTAACTATTAAATAGACACCCACGATCGTGATCGTCCGATTGGATCTTGCCACACCAAAGCTGCTCCTCGTCACATGTCGCATGTGGTCCACACAAAAGCGATGCCTAAACACGCCTATATGGGATTCCACCCAATCAAACAGCATCGTCAATCCTATTTCCACCAATCACATGACATCTTGGGATTCAACTTGCACGTTCGACTCTGTCACGTGACGTGAAGAGCTCCTCCCTCCGGCGTCCGCACTCGCCATCCTCCGCGCCGTCATGCAGTCGCTACACCGCCTCACGCGCTCAACCGCCCTCCTTCCACGTCTCCAGACCTCTGCGCTGTCCCAACGTGTCGCGCGTGGCTTCGCGAGTGATGCGACGCACCTGAGCGACTGGATGAAGCTCGACTCCAAGAAGCTCCAGCCCGATGCGCACTCGTTCGAGACGCTCGCGCTGTCGCGCCCACAAGACAATGTCCTACACATGAAGCTGCATCGCCCCAAGCAGCTCAATGCCATGAACATGCAGATGTGGATTGAACTGGGGCAGGCGTTTGGTCTCGTGGAAGAAGACCCGAGCATCAAGGCCGTGATCGTGTCGGGTGACGGACGTGCCTTCACGAGCGGCATGGACCTCAACGTCTTTGCGACGCTGCAGCAGGTCATGGCCGGCGAGACGTGCGAAGGGCGGAAGCGAGAGCGCCTCATGCGCGTTATTGACGAGTTCCAGCGTGTGATCTCGGCGCCGGAGACGTGCCGCGTGCCCGTCATTGCGGCGGTGCACGGTCCTTGCATTGGCGCTGGTGTCGACTTCATCACTGCGTGCGATCTGCGCTACTGCGACACATCGGCCGTCTTCTCGGTTAAGGAAGTCGACCTCGCGATCATTGCTGATGTCGGTACACTGCAGCGACTGCCCAAGCTCGTGGGGGAGCAGCAGGCCAAGGAGCTGGCGTACACGGGCCGCAACTTCAGTGGACTCGAAGCCGAGCAAATGGGCCTCGTGCTCAAGTGCCTCAAGGACACAGAGGAGCTCTTTTCACATGTGAGCGGCGTCGCCAAGTCGATTGCGGAGAAGAGCCCCATTACGATCCGCGGTATCAAGCAGACCATCCATTACCAGCGCGACCACACGACACGAGATGCGCTCGAGCAGATCCGCTACCACAATGCCGCCGTGCTGCAAAGCGACGACCTCACCAAGGCCATCACTGCCATTATGACCAAGGCCACACCGGTGTTCCGTGATGATTAATGGGCGTACGGTAGTCACATTCCTGTTTTACATCCACCATCCCCTTGCATCTCCCCTGTTACGGTCCATAGTTGACTTTTGATTTGCATTTTTTGGGGCTGGCTTTGGGTCTTTCTCGTCACGCTACACGTTGCCTGCTCGTACATCCTACCACTTGGAGAAGATGTGCATTGTAGTATCTCTATCAAATGCTTGGGGTTTTCAGATCGACATCTTTTCATCACATTTAGTCCTTCTGTCGAGCCTTGATGGCAGCGAAAAGATCGCCACGGCCGCCTCCGCCTCCTCGGCCGCGAGCCTTAATCGCAGCCATGAGATCCGGTGGACCACCACCACGACCACTGTCATCATCACCAGCACCGCCTCCGCGAGCTTTAATTGCAGAGAAGAGGTCTCCACGGCCTGGACCACCACGACCGCGTCCCTTGATAGCAGCCATGAGGTCTGGCGGGCCACCCCCGCCACCACCTTCGTCGTCGTCACCACCACCGCCACGTCCCTTGATGGCAGCGAAGAGGTTGCCGCGTCCACTTCGGCCACGACCGCGACCTGCCATCATTGGGTGTGGAGGACGGTCACCTCCGCCAGAATCACCACCGGCATCACCGCCCGACGGCGCCGCAGCACTCATCTCGCTTGCATTCTTCTCCTTCGCTTCCTTGAGAATGTCCGGTCTCAGCTTGAGCTTACGATTAAGTGGTGGGTTCTTGTCCTTCAGCTTTGTCATTGTCTCGACACTCTTGTCCTTCAGCTCCTTCATCAGATCACCGATAGTAGGGATAGCGGCACGCAGGCGCTTGTCGTTCGCCTGCACTTCATCCATACGTTCCTCCATACCCTTCATACAATCCATCGCAGCGTCGCTAAGCATAGATGCGAGACCACACTCGATTGATGATCGGGTATCTGGTTCGTCGGTTTTTGGATCGCGCTTGCCGGTCATGTTCATACCGGCACGCTCTGCGAACTTGACACTGGCCAATCGGATCTCGTTCAGCAACTCACTGAACTCAGCGAGCTCCGTCTTGATGGTAGCGGCAGTCTCCGTCTTGTTCAAGCGATGCTTCAGTCGTGCTTGGAACCAATGCAGTTGCTTCATCTCAATCGAGTCGAGGATCTCGTCGATGGCCACACATGCACCGTTTGCTGCTGCAACGAGACGCACGTTCTTGTAGTGCTTCTTGAGAAGTTCATCGCGAGCACCAGCAACCTTCTCCGCCGCCAGACGCTTCGCTTCCTCGAGCTCCTTCTTACCGACATCTTCAACATCACTCTTCTGGACGCTTGAAACCATGTACACGTCGGCATCAGGATAACCGTAGTCAACATTATATGCAGGCGATTTGTCGGCCTTGATTGGACACTGTTTACCCAGCAACGGACAACCGATGTCAGGCATATCGCGAGTAGCGTATGGGTGGTTGTCGGCTGGACCGTACTGTGCAACGTGCTTGTTATAAGCATTGACGACCTGCTTGAACGTCTCCTTCAATGTCTTGAACCAATCGAACTTACGCTTCGTAAGCTCTTCATTCTGACCAGACTTCCATTGCTCGCCAATTTCACGCAAGTGCATGTACAACGCTCGTCGCTCCGTCACAGTCAAACCCGTCACACGAAGGTTTTCAAGCGAAGATGGGTGACTCTTCATGATATCCTTCGGATCCATTCGCAGAAGTTCAAGGACGTTCGTACGCTTGAACTTGAGCGCAATATCACGTGGAAGCTTCATACCGTTAGGAGTCTGGTCACCTTGCAGCGCAGCTTCGGACATGTTTTTCACATTGACAGGCATGCACCGGCGGATGGCCTTCAGTGCCTTGACGTTTTCTTCATAGTTTTCATCTTCCCACTCCTGCTCCTTACGAGCCTCTTCAGCGGCATATTCATCTGTGAGCATCAATGCAGTGTTGTACTTCTCCATATCTTGTTCAAGACGGAAGTATTCTTCACGCAACGAACGCTGGATCTCAGGATCTGGGTGGGTAACATCAGCTGAACCGATCTCACCCATACGCTTCGCAATTTCTTCGACCTTCTCCTTCGCTTCCTCGTATGGGATATCCGCAGCAACGGCGATACCGGCCTGGGCAAGCTGCTTCTCCAACTTCAAAAGACGGCGAAGAAGCTTGACTTGGTCCATGTCCAAGTGTGCGAACATGTCTTCTGGGCGAGGCTCCTCCTTGACCTTCGGTCTGTTACGGAGCTTCTCCACTTCAGCCTGGAGCTGCCGAATCTTTTCGTCGTACGAGTTGATACCGTCGAAGAAGGCGATGATACTGTTCTCATCAATGCCATCTTCACGCATACGGTCACGCACGACGTCGTGCGACGTACCATCCTGCACCATTGCACGGTACACGCCGAACTGAGAGGATGGACCCATCGCTTGTGCCTCAGCGGACTGCTGCTGAATGCGGCGATTGGCCTCAATCAGCTTCTGAGCCTCCTCCTGCGCTCGCTTCGCTTCAGCTGCCTGGCGATCAGCCTCCTCCTTCGCACGCTGTGCTTCAGCCATGGCAGCTTCCACTGCCGCCTTGCCCTGCTCTTGTTCTTCACGAGCAGCAGCCATGGCGGCTTCTGCCTTTTTGCGCGCCTGTTCAAGAAGATTGCGGGCCTCCTCTTCAGCACGGGCAGCGTTCATACTAGCTTCATCGGCAGCCATCTGAGCCTCGGTCTGAATCTTGAGCATCTCATCGCGCTCGTTCATAACAGCGCTACGCTCAAGATCGTCACCCAAGCGCAGGCGTTGCTGCTCCTGCTGGAACGCCTTTGCCTTGTTGATATACTCGATCGAGAGTGTGATCACAGCACCAGATGCGCGGCTAGCCAACGCCAATGGGTAGTTGCGCGTGGCCTTCTCCATGTTGGGCAGCGACTTCAGCGGGATCGTGAGCGAAGCAAGCAGTTCTGAATGGCGGAACAGGTGCTCATCGAAAAGACGAATCTCGATCACCAGGTCTTCGTGCGGAGCTTCGAATGAGGCGGTGTTGTCTTGCTTCCAAACCGGCGATCGCTGGTTCTTGATCACCGCTGTCTTAAACGTTTCGTGGTTGAGTGTAACCTCACAGAGGGCGTTGACAGAGCTTCCCTGCTTGGATAGGTTCGTCGCCGAGATAACTGTGACGTGCACAATGGGGACAGGGAACTTCTCATAGTTAAACTGGGACAGTCGACCACCAGCATTTCTGTCAAGGAAGGTCTCGGCTGAGATACTGTTGGAGCGTTGGTTACGCAGCTGCTTCGCCAAACTCAGAGATGATTCGCCGCTCGAGGCAGCGCGACCCACAGTCTTCGAAGCATCGATGGCAAGCTTCAAAGCATCCATCCACGACTTCTTATCCGTTTCGGATGTACAAGCCATGATGAGCTTTCGATCATCAACTCGAAGTTCGAGAAGGAACTCAGCGACAACGTTTGGAGTCTTACAAACGACTTCCGATGAACCAGGCAGCGACCGAACTGAGCATCTGTGGCTCAGGAAGCTGAGCTCACCACGAGCTGCTGTCGAGCTAGGGTTCTTAAAATACTCAATCTTGGACACACTGAGAACAAAGTAGCGAGACTTCCACGTGCGCATCACGCGACCTTGCTTGTACATACGACCCTTCTTGATAGTCGCGTTCTGGTTGTCCATGATGAGTTGCGCAATGGACTTGTTGTCATCTGATTCATTTCTATCCAGCTTGGGCATACGCGCGCTGTTGATGAATTTCTTGGCATTTGGAGTCGATGCGCGCAGTCGGAAACTCTCCGAGTGACGCGAGTTCACTCGCTGCACATCAGCCAACTTATCCTTCGGGACGAACTGCAGAGTCTTGGGTGATGGCGTTGAACGGATCACTTCCATGACATCCGGGTACGGCATGCACAGTACCTCCGTATCATTGACCTTGTACACAATATCTCCAACGGAGATCTGGCCACTGGTCTTTGCTTGGCCCTTGAGGGCGCGCACAACGGCACCATCAATACCATAACGCACTGCCTCTTCCAGGTTGAGACCCATGGGGCCTTCTTCAAACACGACCGCATATGTCGTAAGTTCCTTGTCGAGATCCTCCGTGGACTCCTCATTTCGACGCTTCTCTTGCTGCACTTGCGCACGGCGCTTCTCGTCGATCTCAAACGAGATGGCCAGTGGACGCGGCAGCTTTCGAATCAAGTCAATGGCTTCGGAGAAGCCCATTTGGTCGACTTCATTGCCGCCAATGGCCACAATCAAGTCTCCTGCCTGTACCTTGCCCTCGAGCAGAGGGTTATCAATGTTATCAATCGCGAGACCGTGGTCGATCACACCGTCCTTGGGTGGCTTGAGCTTGACGCCCAGCTTCTCCTTCGCGGGCAGTGCGATAACTACGACCTGTGGCAGCGCGTTACCGCATGCCACGCAGGCCACGGCGTCATCTTGGTTCTGCGCGAACTCGCACTCGAGGCACTTGCGCACCATGCTGGCTGGCGATCGTCACGCCGATCAATGTCTCTCCGTACTCTCCTCCTCCTCGGATCCCTCCGTCTCCGTCTCCGTGGATGGAGAGAGCGCGACTGGCCGCTTTCCCCCCTCCCTTGGTGTCGTGGTCGCCCCACGCGAGTGTAGTGTCGTCTGTTGGTGCCTTTGGCTCGGGCGCACAACAACAACACACACGAGGGAGCAGAGAGAGAAGGGGTGTTCCGAACGCAGGAAGATCCCACGAGGGACGACCGAACTCACTTTCTCCGACGAACTGACTTGGGGGTGATACGCGGGACGCGGTCCCGAAAGCGACTGAGCGTCACACTACGGATCACTTTTTGTAAGCGTTACTTCACAGTGGGGAGGATGGAACAAACCACATTTCCCCCCCTCCCTTGGGAGAGTGATGGTCACCTGGGGAAACCAAGGTTGGGTCTTTCCTTGTACCGGGAAGATCCGCATAAGTACGGAAGCCATGGCCATGTGCGCGCCAAGCCATCGGCTCCGACAGTCGGCACCAAGGGAAACGACGGCGCGAGGGCATCCACGACGCGCGTTGGCACGAACGCAGGGGCACTAGGAGACGCACGGTACAGTGAGAGAGAAGGGCGTGAAGAGATAGAGATGTCGTCTGGCGAAGTGGATTTCAAGTCGCTCTACCAGAGCTCACTCAAGCTCACGACAGCGATCGACGACTTTGGCATCCCGCGCCTTGAGAAGAGCCTCGAGCAGCTCGATGACGCGTCGCGCTCGTTCTTTCACCAGCAAAAAGAGCAGCAGCCAGTTGGCACGGCGTCGTCGCTCAAGAAGAAGCGCCCCGCAAGCACGAGCGCCAAGGTGTCGGTCGACAAGGCCAACTTTCTCCTGGCGGCCAAGGGAATTGACGCCGAGAAGCTGTCCAAGGAACTCCAGGCCTTTGAGATTACGCCAGGATTTGAACCGGAGACTCCCCTTGGTGAGACGGATATCGAAGGCTACCTCACGCACCATCATGAGATGATCATCCTGACCGCGATCGAGGATGTGAACCGCCGCACCATGGAGGCAACACATGACCGCATGAACCAGGCCATGATTGATGACTTTGAACTGGCAAAACAGCAACTCCTCGAGGATCTGGGCAGCTCCAAGCAGTTGGGTGTCCGCAACTACCCGC
>KE463870.1:114605-129665 GCA_000387445.2 Pythium aphanidermatum DAOM BR444 | reverse complement strand
GGTAGCAGCTCGTACTCGCCTTTCTTGTTCTTCGAGATTCTTCTCATTTCCCAAGATTTCGAAGCTGCGATCAAGTACATTGGCGCTCGAGGATTTTTGCTTGAGGCGACGCACTTCGCCATTGCGCTCAACCACTACGGACTGCTCCGCTGCTCATCGTTCCCATCTGCCGATGAAGATGACTCGACCGTTGACCTTGTACGTCTCGTTCGCCAGTACATTCATAGTTTCCAACGTACGAACCCAACGGAAGCTGCCGAGTACATCGCCTGCATCTCAGATTTGCATGCGAAGAAGGAGCTCTTTTCCGACCTCCTCCTCGAAACCCGCAAGTTTGACACGCTGGCTGGTTTCACGAACAACACTGATGGCAGCCGCACGCGTGGAACGCTGGACCGTCTTCTCAAAGATGTTGCAGAAGAAGAGATCCGTGACTTGATCCTCACTGCTGCTCGTAAGGCCGAGGCTCGCGGCCGTGCACATGACGCGTATTCCCTGCTGAAGTGCGCTGGCGACGTCGAAGGAGTCATTTCGCTCCTGAACACACAGCTTGCTTCAACCCTATCGGCACCTCGTCCTGAACGTGAGGAGTGGTTCCGTGTTGCCAAGGAGTTTGCCGAAAAGTGGATGCGCTTCCCATGGGTCCAGAGCCTCGCGAACAAGTACGCCCGCACTGCTGCGGTCTCTCTTCAGACACTGCTCAACATCAACATTTTCCTCGAGCTCTATGAGCGCCAGCAGTTTGAAGACGCTATACGATTCGTCGACGAAATCGAGGTCATTCCGTCTCCAGAGGCCAACAACCTCGCTGTGTGCGTCGACCGCTTCTTGGCTTTCGACGAGACCGTCCGCCAGAACTTCCACGTGCTCCTTCTTGGTTACGTTGAGTGTCTCGTCCGTGACACGGAGCGCTTGAAGGTCCAAACGACTGGCGAAGTCCGACGATCAGGAGTTCAGTCACTTCGCGAGAAGGCCGAGCTTGTGGTTACGTTTGCCGGTATGATTAAATTCCGTCTGCCACCAGGCACCAACGAGCGCCTCCACCGCATGGAAGGAATGATCTACTAGAAGTTTGGGTTCAATGCGTGTACAGCTCGTCTGATTCATCGACTACAGCTACATCTTTCGATCTTAAGACACTAAATATATGCTGGGCTTGATGGTCTCTACTTTGATCTGGTGTTATCGTTGAGCTCGTTTCACCGCAGGGCGAAGACGCGGGTGCTGAACACGCTGGAGGTCGTCTTGACTGGCGAGGGACGCGGTATCTGGGATCCGGTTACAGAGCCACCGTATGATGAAGCAAGAGAGTTCTCACTGCCAAATCGAGAGAGGCCGAACGGCCTCGCGATGGTGCTTGTTGTCGTCGAGGCAGTCGAGTGTTTCAGGCGATCCCATGTACTCGTCATTGTGGTTGTCGTCGTGGATGTCTGCATGAGATTCGTCGTATCCCCGAGTGTGATACGTGCTTTGCGTAGGGGGAGCTCCTTCTCCGCACTGCATTCGCCTGTGCGTGCGCGTTTGAGAGATATGCGCGTGGGTGTCTTCAGTCGTGTCGGCTTGGGCAGTTGGCTCACATGGGTAGTGGTTGCCACAATCGTCGAGGGCTTCAGCCCATTGCTTGCAGACTCGTTAACACCACAATGAGATACACTCGTCGCTGCTGTCGAGATCTTGTTTGAGTGCGCGCTACGGAAGGCGGAGGTGGTCACAGGGACGTGAGGCGCAGTCGGCTCCGGTTCTGGCTGCTGCATCGTCGTCGACGTGGCAGTCGCAGAGGATAACGAGTCTTCACTCATGAAGATATCCGCACAGAAGTCGTCTTCGTCGCCAGTCGCAGGTCCTCGCATGAGCTGATCCGCAGAGCCAAACGCCTGAAAGAAAATGTCGTCGGCCGATCGGCGCGCCGCGCGTGCGTATCGTTCCCGTAGGCGCTGCTCCTGCGACTGCTGCGCGTCGCGCTGAGGGCCGTACGTCTGGCGGATGGCAGCGCGCAGCTTTGAGAAGCGCTCCTGGCCCTGCTGCGTCATGGGCGACCAGAGCAGCTGCATGTCCGGGTCGTGGCGATCCATGGCCATCATGGTGGCGGACGTCGTCGGATGCGAATGTGACGGTGGCGATCGCGGGCTCTTCTCTTTCAAACGTTCAAAGTTTGAACTGGCAAACAGGAACATGATTGGATTGGCTGAAAAGAGGAGTTGGGAAAACGTTTCGACCAATTGAAAGTAAGAAAAATATTGGGCAACATAAGCACATCATATGTTAGGAGCGCCAATAGTATTGGCAGCGACATATCTGCGGGGATACAATATTGTTGTATTGCTCTCAGACCTGGCACTTGTATGGATGTACTGCCGCTCTCACTCTAGCTATTGTGTTGGTGAACGTGCCGCCTGTGGTCGCATGGATCAATCCGCCCCCAGTTCGTGTGTGAATGATCATGTGGCTTCGTAATCCGATCCGTATTGTCGCGTCACACACAGATATCCACTCAAACGACAAGTCCATAAGCTTGCCTATCCACTCGAGCGCTGTTGCGCTCCACCGCCGTCGTCACTCCACATTTCTCCCGCTTCCGGCACACGATGGACCACTCAACACGGAAGCTACTGCTCTCGGCCTCCCTCGGCGCTCTACCACCATGCTTCGTGCTCATCTTCATCCTTCAGCAGAATCTCCAGCGTGCACTTCCTACACCATGCAACCGTGTGTTAGACGCCGACGTTTGGTTGGCGTCGTCCACCATCCGACCACACTTGGAGTGCATGGGCGTGGTTGGGCGCCAGATGTACCTCGAGTTTTACGCGTTCGATCTCATCTTGTTCCCACTCATCTACTGCACGTGCCTAACTATCCTCCTATCGAGTTTCTTCCCAAAGTCGCGTCTCCTACCTACGCTCCCTGTGGTGGCGGCGACTGCGGACGTCATTGAGAACTGCTCCATGTGTTTCTTACTCACTCAGTTCCCTACGCGCTACGTGGCTCTCGAGACCCTCATCAGCACGCTCACGCATACCAAGTGCACACTCTTCCTGCTCAGCGTGGCTCTCGTCACCGTCGCACTCATCCGTCGTCTCCCTCTCCGCTCCATCAAGCAGGACTGAGTTCATTTTGAACCCATACCACACAACAAGGGTGCGGGAGACGACCTACTGTAAAACCTCCATAATTGAATATCGCGTACCCATCTCACCTATGTAGATGACTAAGCTAACTGCAATCATACTAATCAGCCACCTCTTCCCATGCGCCATTCTTGTCGACGACATGGAGGCCACCTGTGTCTCCTCCTAAGCACTCAAGACACGAACTGAAGTAGGGACTTTGTGGGGCAGCCTCATGGATGCCAGCACAAGCGTCGACACGCTCGTGTATCAGCTCGAAGACGAAGACGCTGCCGTGAGGTGGGAAACCATCCAGCGACTACGCAAGCGCGCTTCTGTCGAGAGAGCACAGCTTCCTGTACGCAACCCGCGGCGCTTCCTCCATTGCCTACGTAGGCGGCTGAATGACGAAGATCCTAGGATTGCCCACGAGACATTGCTACTGCTCACTGACGTAGTCGATGTCTTACGCGACGACGTGGAGCAGGTCCTTTCGTCGATTCTACCTCATCTCATCCCTCGTCTGCCACGAGGAGGAGCCGAAGGGAATATAAATGAAGGACTGGAGCTCCATGAGGAAGCCTTTCGGGTCTTCCGAAGGTATGTGAACGTCACCAATGACCTCAGTGGAGTTATCAACACACTCGTGAATCTTGGTCTCGCACACACCCGGTCGAACGTGCGAGCATCTGCATTACTTGCCATCGAGAGTCTGTTGGACGATCGTTACGGACGTCGCCCAGCAGCAGCGAGGAAGACCGGAGGCACCATGACTGCTCGTGTGGATGCGGACTTGTTGACTGAGCTGATGCAAGCGATCGTTCCGACTCTCGAAGACACAGATGAGCACGTTGTGGTCGCCGCGGAAGAGGTGATCGCCAAAGTACAGCTCTTTTGGGGCCCTGTTGGCTTCCGCGACGTCATGCACCACCTAAGCAGTGAGGATAAGGCCACACTCAAAGCCCACGAGTCTCACATCAACGAGTTTGTGCGAGCTGCCACCAGCGACTTGAATGGGGTATCGTCCAGTGTCAGCGCTTCACAGGTTCTTCAACTCCGAGCCAGTGTGGCGGTTGTGCCCGGTAGCTTTGATGATACTGAGGCGCTAAGCTTTGGACTCGTCCCTCCAGACGTCGTTGATGCACTGCGCTCTAACACTGGGAACTCGAACGCGGAGTGGAAGAAGCGAACGGCTGCAGTCGAGCAGCTGTACGCAGCCGTCAAACTCGTAGACGACCGCGTGCTCACTCAAGTGAGTACGTCTGACGAGTTCTTGGAGCTCACTGAGGTGCTCGTCCGTCTTTTGCAAGACATTGACGCCCATTTGGTGAAACGATCCCTTCAGATGCAGCGCCTTCTGTTCACCAAGATATGTAGTTTCGAAGAGGAAATCGCCCAAATGAAGGCGAGCATCGAGCGATTGGCTCCTGCACTGGTGGAGACGGCAGCAAACTATGCCGAAGACGAGGAGATATCGAGTCTTATCTACGTGGTGGTGCGGGTGGTCCTGTGGGGCCAGCTGGTACCGTCTTCAGTTGTGGGGAACTTGTTTCTTCGGTCTCTTGAGCATCGGCGACTGCAAATTCGAGAAGAAGCTCTCCGCATGTGGAGTGCTGTCCTACTTGCCGTGCACACCAAGTCGCTTCCGACAAGAGGGATCTTAAATGACGTCTCTCTTAAAGCTCTAGGGAAAGCGCTTGGAGACGGCAGCAGTCGCGTTCGATATGCAGCGATGGAAGCTGCCGCTGCAGTGGCGCACATGACACAAACAGATATCGGGGCGGTGCTGGAAGACCGTTTAGACGAGTACACGATCGATCGCATTGACTTGGATGCACTATACACTCGTCTCCGAAACAAACGATTGCCCATGTTACTCGAGAATGGACAACTCATCATGAGAGAGACTCAGGCTGCCAAAACTGGCGTCTTACCAGCTCATGATAGAAGTCTTGGAGGCTATTCGGAGCTCCATGTGATTCCAGCGGCCAGTGGAAGAGATTTACAAGCACATGACGCTGACGAGGATGACAAAGAGCAAGGCGCGAAGCGGTTGTCGAGATCGATTCGTGAGGTTGAAGTTAGTGGACGTTCATCGACTGTCGAAAACGCTCGACCCAGTCAGTCTCAACAAGTAATAACGCCACGGGAGGTGTCATCTGCACCAGGAGAGCCCATTGCAGACAAGTTACAGGCACTCAAGAGGAAAGCAGAGTTGCTGAAGAAGTCTGCGAGTAGCAAACAAGTTGCCACGAGGCCGGACCGATATACAAATCCTCAGGAAGGCTCCACTGAGACGCCTCCGCTACCGACAGCATCTACGATTACTCAGCCACCAAAGAAGTCATCTCGGCGGCAGTCTGACCGCGTGGAACCCGGCAAGGTTGATAGTAGTTCTGATAAAAGAGCTGGCTTTCAAGATGCTTTACAAGAGACACAAGTTGCAGAAGATGTGAGTGTATTCGGACACAATGATATCTTCAAGGAACCCGATGAACGACCCATTCGACCCATGAAGCACTTTGACCCATCGCTTTACGAAGAAGTTGCCCCTCCTGCCTTGTCCGATGACAGTCAGGTGCACGCAAGGAGAACGACTGCCGCTATGTCATTAGCAACCAAAAAGCGACTTGAAGCAAAGCTACGGGCAGAACAAATGCAACTAGAACCTCCCGAGAAACCGTCCGAGTCAAGGTCGGAGCCTCTGCCACCAGCCACGCAACCGATTAGCTTAGCGACACGCAAACGACTTGAAGGGAGGACGAAGCTCGACTCGGAAACCGCTGAAGAAGAGTTATCAAAACCGGTGAAGAAGATGTCTAATGCGGCCGGAGTCGGGGGACCTTCCAATAAACAAGAACCCCGCTACCTCGAGCCTCACGAAGTTGTTCCCTTGAGAGACCCGAAGCAGGATGTCGCTCGAGTTGCAACCCTCCTTCGGTCTGAAGACTGGGAATTTAATTTTGAAGGGCTCAACATCGTTCGGAGACTATCGGTGCATCACATGAAGGTTCTCGAGCCAAAACTTCATGCTGTGGTGACCGAAGTGCTCAAGCACGTGCCGAACTTGAGATCGTCGGTTGCCAAGAACGCTCTTCTTGCGCTAGATGCGATGTGTTCAACTTTCGGGAAACTCATGGACGCAGAAGTGGACAGCATCATTGCCGTACTGATGAAGCGGTGCAGTGACTCCAACGCGTTTGTGTGCGAGTCGGCGTCCTCGTCCATCAAATCGGTGATTCTCCATTGCTCGACTTCTCGTGCCACCAGTGCGATTGCGTCGCATCTCGTGAGTCGCGCAGTACCGATTCGTCGAGAAGTCGCTCGGGCCATGCACACTGTCATCGTGAGTCTCGCAGACCAAATTCAAACGTCGAAAGAAACATCCTCAATTTTGAATGTCGTGAGTAAATGCCTTGACGATTCCAACAACGAAGTACGAGATACCGCCAAGCAGTCGGTTCTCTACCTCTTCTGCGAGCAGCGTATGGATCTCGACAAGCTGAAAAGGCTCCTACCATCAAGCACGCACGCCAAAGTCGAGTCGCTGGTTGGTAAAATGCCTCGTGGTGTCGCTGCGTTACCAGGACGATTCGAGAAAGAGACCACAAGTCATGCCGCCACGAAGGCGCCACCAAACAATGCAACTCGTAGGCCCGTTGGTGTTGACTCGGACGCCTTCGCGACGCTCCTCAAGAAACTTGAGAGTGGAAACTGGAAAGACCGATATGACGCGATCACCGAGGCGACTGACTTCGTGCGAGTGCATAGTGTCGCTCTGTGCGACTCAGGCAAGGTCATGGCGCTGTTCGACTCTATCATCGCGCGAATGGAAGACGGGAACGCCAAAGTGAGCTCCTTAACACTCGAGCTGTTACCATCGATCATCAATCATCTCGGGAACGGCATGGAGCAGGTGCTGGCGTCTGTTGTGCCTGCTATCGCGAAAGGACTGGGAGCGAGCAACCCGAAGCAAGCGTCGCTCGCCCACACGGCCATGCAGACTCTGTGTACTAGTGTGGACGCCAAACTCTTGTGCCAGCATGTTGCTGCAGTGGCTAAGAATGCCAATACGCGAGTCAAGCCCATGCTCCTCGAAGTCTTGGATCAGCTCGCGGTTACTTCCGATGACAAGAACCAGTTCGCACTCACGAGGTATGGCGCATACCATTGTAATGATGTATGAAGCGTGTGCTGATCTTGTTGAGCTGGGGGGTAGGTACGTCCTTCCGCTCGCTTTGGATCTCTTGAAGGACGCCAAGAGCGAAGTGAAGGACGTGAACACTCGGCTCTTGCGAACGCTGTACAAGTCCCTTGGTCAGGCCGTGCACCAGGCCTCGACCAAGCTCAGCTCTGCCCAGCAGGAGCGGCTCAGTGCAATTCTAAGGTCTACATGAGTACGAATCAGTCAGTCAGTCAGTTGCATGAGCAGGCAGATGAGTTTATTGCGTTGACGATTTACAAGGTCATCAAAACTGAATCTCCATCGAGAGATGGGCTTAGAAGGACGCGAGGGCGGCCGACAGGACGACGATAGCGAGACTGACAGTGCTGGTGAGCATGCCCGAGGCAGCAGACTTGGTCGCCGACGGGGTCGACGAGCTGGAGGACGAGTTCTTCTTGGACACAGCCGACGTGTCAGCGTCGCCAGTCGAGCCGGCGCTCACGGTGCCCGGGCCATCGTCTGTGGTCGCGGTCGTGCCAGTGCTGGAGCCTAGTTGGATCACATGAGAGTCAGTCAAACTGATGAACGCAGTGCGCCTGTCGGCCGCACTCACCAGACTCGGTGGTTGGCTTGTGGGACGAAGAAGAACTACCAGACTCACCATCAGTCGTCACGCTCGAGCCACCGGAGGCCGAGCTCGAGCCGCTGGAAGCATCCGACGACGACGACAGGTCCTGGAACTTGAGGTCGTTGTACGCCGTCTTCATGACGCCCGTCGACTTGAAAATACCGAAGTTCGCCTCGACCGTGTCGGCCTCGCCCTCGAGCTGAGCCTTCCACTCCGAGTCGAAGGCCTGGAAGTAGTAGTACTTCCAGTTCTGGCTGGTCGCAAGCTGGTAGAAGTCGTTCAGGTAGCGCTAATGATCCAACAACGATCCTGTCAGTCCTCTAATATCCTTTACACACGTAATCTTCACCACGGCACCGTACCGCAGCGTTCTCCTCCGAGGCCACAGACGCGTTGGCGCTCTGACCGCCTGTTGGCCAGCCCGTCTCCGTGATGTACACGTCCTTGTTACCGGCCAGCTTCAGCAGTGGCTGGATACGGGACTTGAATTGGCCGGCGGCCTTGCTGGCGGCGATCTTCTCCCAGAATGGGAACTGGTTGATCGTCACGACGTCACCAGCGGCCACAATGTCCGGGTACGCGATCATCGTGTCGATGATATCCGTGATAGCCACAGGCTGCTTCAGGCTGTTCTTCTTCATCCACTTCTTGAAATCGGTGAGGTAGCTGATGGCCTGCTCCGCCGTAATATCCTTACGGTACACAGCCTCACTGCCGACGTTGAAGCCCACGACGTTCGAGTCAATGAGCCCCGCGTCGAGCAGCTTCTGCGCCGTCTCGACTTCCTTCGTGTACACGGCCTCATCGGCCGAGACCCAGACACCGAGCCACACGGTCATGCCGAGTGACTTGGCGTTCGTAAGCACGGGACTCACGTCGCAATCGCTCAGCGCGTACGTGCGCACGCGCTTGGTGATGGTGCTGAGCGTCTTGAGCTCGCTGGCGATCGTGTCGGCCGTCTTACACTTGCTCGGGTCCCAGTCGGGGCCGCGACGCAGGTCAAAGTTGACGCCATAGAGCGACTTGTCGAGCGCATCCGCCGTCGACGCGCTCATGGCGCAGAGCGTGGCCGCAACGGCCAGGAGGTTGGTCAGCGACACCATCGAGTACAGCAGTCTGTGAAGGCTCCAGAGCAGGAATGGGGATGGCGAAGGCGTCCAGGAGGCCGGCAGAGGATGAGGAAGAGGTGGCGCCAGCAGCTGGTGCCATAGGAGAGCCAGCAATAACCTGTGAGAAGACATATCCGGCCGTTGCGGGTAGACGAAAGCAGACAGGAAGCAGTGGGGAAAGACCTGTGGAAAGGCATAATCAGTTCTGTGAGATTTCTGACGCAATGCGTTTTGACCCACTGCGCTTCGCACGCCATGTACGGTGACGGAACGTTTCTCGCATAGGCGTCGCGAGCGACACGACTGGCAGTGGCAGCATGAGGCGCACGATGAGCGCAGATGTCTCTTCATCAAAAAGATACAGAGCCATTACATGTATTTGTTGCGAACCGCTGGGTGCACACAGTAAGACACTGGATCAACAGAAAAAAAAACAACAACAAAAACAAAGGGACCGAGTTCGATACAGACTGTACATAGTACAGTATTCCCTGCCAATAGCGCAACCCCGGACAGCATATCCCTCCCAAATTTGATTGTCAAGGGTGATGTGCCGTTGAAGTTCGCTCAAGTCGACAACCTACTAAATTATGATCGTCTGAGTTGCAGATCTTCCCGCACGGACGAAAACGGCAACTCCCCGAAGGCCTCATGATATGGTCATGTTCATTGCACTACCGTAAGCGCGTCGAGAAACTGGTAACACAAAGCTGACGTACAGGTAACCACATACTGGACGGACCTTTCAATATGTCAAGCCGCAAGGACAAAGTCTGGTATCAACGCCATGAAGCCTCCAATACATTGATGCAAAATTAGTAACTCTTAATTTGCCATCTGGATCTGATACTCGGCGTGTGGATGATGCCCTTTCTAAAACGATGATTCTGAGGTTTGCGCTATTGCCAGGGAATACTGTACACTGGACGATGGGACGATGGAGGGGGACGGCGCAGCCATGTCAGCGACCACAGGAGCGAACCGGCGAATGGCTACGGCCAGCAAACACGGAGCTAGAGTATTCCAAAAGGGATCGCACTATGCGCAGAACAAGGAGCTCATGACGCTGCTCTCGAGGGTTCTGCAGTCAGTTGGAAGAGGATGTGATCTGTGTTCATCTCTCATGAGCGCGGCCGCCATCCTTGGACTCACTATCGATTGACTCATCTGACACCAGATCGAAAACAATTCGGGTGGTCCACACGAATGACACATTACAGTGGACCACACTAAAACAAGTATGGAGAGTGATGGTCTCCAGATAAACTCGCGCGCTTTCCCTTCGAACGTCACTAGCAACCCGCCGTTAAATGGGGAAACGAGCGCTCGTGTAGTCGCCAGTATGTCGCTCCTACGCCGCCGTCCGGCGTCAACTGGACAGCCTTCGTCCCATTTCAAGCCCTTCGTATTGCCGCTTAAGAAATCTGCTCAAAGAGATCACCAGAACAGCAATGGTATGCACCAGAACCGGTCTGCCGTCGCTGGGGAAGACCTTGGGTCCATCAAACGACTGCCAATTCTGTCATTCTTCCCTGTGCCTCCTGAAGTGAGCACGGAAAAGTTAAAGCGCCAGTTCAAGTCGCCATGTGAGGCGAATCGTACAGGTGAAAGTGAGCGTTTGCTGCGAGTCAAGACCCTAGGAATGAGACGACGGTGGACGGGTGGAGCTATGAAGCCAATGGTCAAACACGACCTACCGCCTGTGCAATTGGAAGACGTCGACGAAAATCCGCTCAAAGACCTAGAGAACCAAGATCCAAATGCTACGACACTTGAAGATCCTCCACAACCTCCTCCTGGCCCTGAAGCTCCTCTTCCCCCACCACCATTGGTCCTCTGGGAGAGCGAGGAGCACCCTGATCTTCGTGTTGTCGTCCCAGAGATTGTTGGAAAGTTCCTGAGACCCCACCAGAGAGAAGGCGTTCAGTTTATGTTTGAATGCGTTGCCAAAGTCCGAGGTTTCGATGGAGAAGGATGTATCTTGGCCGACGATATGGGTCTCGGCAAAACGTTGCAGAGTATTACATTGATGTACACGTTGTTGAAGACGTCCATGTCACTAGATAAGACACCACTTATCCGCCGTGTGATCGTTGTCTGTCCTACGTCGCTTGTGAAGAACTGGGATGATGAAATTGTGAAATGGCTGCATGGTCGAGTGAAAACGATTGCACTATTTGAAGCAAATCGAGACACTGTTATCAAAGGCATCCGGCAGTTTGTTGAAGGAAGTAAACCAGGTCTTTCTGGGCCGATGGCTGCAAATGCTGCCCAAGTTTTGATTATTTCGTACGAAACATTCAGAATGCATGCCCAGCGCTTTCACGATGTACCCAGCTGTTGCGACTTGTTGATTTGTGACGAAGCCCATCGCCTGAAGAATGCGAACTCTCAAATTAATCGTGCGTTGTCTGGACTGGCATGCCGCAAACGTGTGCTTCTCTCTGGTACCCCAATGCAGAATGATCTCGAGGAATTCTATGCTATGGTGGAGTTTACGAACCCGAACATCTTAGGATCTCCGAGTGAGTTTCGAAAACAGTATTTGGGTCCTATTCTTGTAGGTCGTGAACCGGATTCGACAGATCGAGACCGTGAAATCGCGCAATCATGCTCTGCTATGCTGTGTGAAATAGTCAATCAGTTCATCTTGCGTCGTGGCAATATTCTCAACGCTAAGCATTTACCCCCCAAGCTGATGCAAGTTGTCTGCTGCCCGTTGTCTCCATTGCAAGAGCAACTGTACTCGCATTTTCTTCATTCGAGTGCTTTTCGAGATATGATGAAGAAGGAGAGTGCCAATGTGTTGTCATCGATCACTGCTCTCAAGAAATTGTGTAACCACCCTTTGCTAATATTCGACGAATCTGGCAAAAGTAACACCAAGCTGGCAGGATTTGAAGGTTGCTCAAGCTACTTCACTGAAGCGTCAGCACTTGCGGGCCCTTCTACCAACCATACATCGCGCGGACGCCTTGGTAATGATCGGACATGCCACCCAGAATGGTCAGGGAAGTTTCTACTTCTGGATCGGTTAATGCAGACAATGCGTAGTCACACAAGTGATCGCATTGTGATTGTGTCCAACTACACTCAAACACTTGATGTAGTCTCCTCCCTATGTCGAGAACGGTCGCTACCGTATGTTCGTCTTGATGGAACAACAAGTGCAAAGAAGCGAAAGAATCTTGTTGATACATTCAACGATCCAAAAACGAACTCATTTGCTTTCTTGTTGTCCAGCAAAGCAGGGGGATGTGGTTTAAACCTCATTGGTGCGAATCGACTTGTCTTGTTTGATCCAGATTGGAATCCTGCTACAGATAAGCAAGCCGCTGCCCGTGTATGGCGAGAAGGCCAGAAGAAGATGTGTTACGTGTATAGATTTCTGGCAACTGGAACGCTCGAAGAAAAGATCTTTCAACGACAACTGTCCAAAGAAGGCCTGCAAAACATTGTCGACGACAAAGAAGAAGTCAATTCATTATCTTCAAAAGATCTCAAGCGTTTGTTTATTCTCCACAAGGATACTATGTCCGACACACATGATCAATTAAAATGTGAAAGATGTATGTGGAGAAACCCAAGCAATTCTCACAGTGCCCAGCAATCTGATGGCCATGTGGCTGGAAGTGACGACGCAAATGAAGGTGAGGCTCAGAGCGACAGCCTTAGCGACCATAAAGATTACCATCCACAAATCGGAATGCCTCCAGAAGAGGATCTCAACAACTGGGGTCATCATCGCGCGTATGATTCTGTGGATGATGAGATAATGCAGCGCGCGATCGCTGATCTTCGAGAAGAACTAGTCAGCTTTGCGTTTAGCTGTCGTGTTGATTGGCAGCTGCTTCAGGATTATCACCTAGGAGAAAATCAAGAGCAAGAAAACGAGAGAGAAGAAGAACGAAAGCGTAAACGACTCGAAAAAATTGCCGCGGCGAAGAAACGCGTCGAGGAGGCAGCAAAAGGGAACGAAACAGGAATCAAATCCACGAAAGGGAAAAGAAAATCCGACTGGGAGGAAGATGAGTTCGAAGAAGAGGATGACGCGCTTAGTGAAGAAAGCGAAGACGATTTCGCATCCAGTGAAGAAGATGAAGTCGAGTTGATTGAAGTGAGCGAAATCCAGAAAAAAACAGCTCAGAGTCGTCGCCCAGTACAGGGAGAAGTGTGGAGCCAGAAGTCGAACGATACAGTTGCCAACTCTGAGAGTGAGGAAGTATCTGATGTAGAGTTTGTGGTCCAAGGCGACGTGAAACCCACCTCGAAGCGCTCTAGCATGGACAGTGTATCAATGTCAACGCCGATCAAGAAACCTCGCCTCATAAACTTGATTGGCGATGGCGACGACAAAGACGACGAACCACACCCAGTTGTTTCATCGTCAAATGATACGAAAGAGACAAGATCGGATGTGGGTCCGAACATTTCAGTTCTCGAGCGTCTCTCTACGCCATCATCAGGTAACACCTATGAAGAATTAAAAGAGAGTGAACCTCCAAATCAAGAGCCTCCAGACGGGTGGAACTGTACTAGATGTACACTCCGAAATCCCTCTAACCTCGACCTATGCGCAGGATGCGGACTGCGGTTCCGCAAGTCACGTTTGCAGATGCCTAGGATCATTGACTGGGATGACTAAACACTGTACCGTGTGCTTGCCTCATTTTTTTGTGAATCCATTGTATGCAGTTGTCGTCTTTCCTCTCCTTGCGTATGTATGCTGGACAGTAATCGCCTCTTCACGAGCCAAATCTGCCCATAGCGAGTCAGTTCTGACACGAACTTCAAGATCGTCCCGATTAGCTCGTCGCGTGTGGCTTCTAGGAGCCAAGCCCTTCGCAACCTGCGAGCCACGTGCTGTCTTTGACGCCGACGTTTTGTGAGTAGCCGTATTCTTGGAAACTTTCCTCAACTGCTCTTCCTCCTCTTGTAAAGCTTTCCAGACGTCAGATGGGATATGCGTCTTTACAACTTCTTCGCGGCGCGATACTGAGCATTTCTGTGCGAAGTCTTCCATCATTGGATCCCAGCTAGTGAGATGTTGTTTGCAGAGAACTGATTGCAATCTGTTGATGAGCTGAAGAGCAGCAGGGTTCGCCGGTTCGATTGTACGCATGCATTCAGCGTCAGACATTGCGTCGTTGATTCGTCCAAGCCGCTCGCGGGCTAGAGCACGGCGGTAATACGCTTTTACACATCCGGGCTGCCGCTCTAGCGCCTTCGTGCAATCTTGCTCAGCGTACTCAAGAAGTCGAAGATCTTGAAGTTCAATATATGCCCACGCACGATTCAGTCGGACGGCTACTTCTAGTTTGATAAAGCTTTCTGCATCCCCCTTTGTGAACCGGGCATGCAAGTCAACCGACGGAACCTGTGACAGGGCTTGGCCATACACTTGGATTGCGTCATGATAGCGCTTCTGCTGAAACAGTGCGTTACCTTCGGCTTTCAACGCATCAACGAGGTGCACCTCGTGAGCTGCAACAAGCTCCCAATCATCCTGTGTTTCATTCATGCTCGCTTCGGTGCTGACCCCAAAGTGGACGGCGATTCACTCACACTATGGACGCGAATCGACGCGTCTTTTCGAATTCGATATCCAGTTCTCTTTGTCGTGCACGTCGAAATAGATAACTAATGACGTTGAGTACAACCACATAGCCAATTAAACGGATAGAAATCGTGACCTTTCTCGCGTCGTGCGACTCTCTCGATCCCTATAGGTGACGGTGTAGGTTTAACATCGATGTCGTGGCGGATACTTGAAAGACTATGGAGTATTCCCCCCCCCGTACAATAGATGATGTGCACCACACAACTGTACCTATCAACTGAAGGTGACGCGAAGGTGGCGTGAACGATCTGTGTCAAGTGAGTTGGCAGCTTCCGACGGACGCCACGAGAACTTCTCGTCGCGAATCAGATGACTACATGTAGCTGGGGAAATGCGTGCGACCGCACTGATCAGGGGATTTCCTGGTAAGTGAGTGACAGATTGATGGAACACGGAAAGTCAAAGAGAGTGAGGCGGAGGCGAGGAACTTGGGG
>KE463870.1:79002-104428 GCA_000387445.2 Pythium aphanidermatum DAOM BR444 | reverse complement strand
GCTGTTTGCAAGGATTCTCCGCGACTCTTGCATGAGACGTACCCCATCGGTTGTTTTGATCGGTGCTCAAGAGGTGAAAGATAAAGGGGCTGATGAATTCCGCAAGTCAGTAAAGGGAGCGATGGGTGGAGTTGTGTTCATTGACGAAGCGTACGAATTGGATCCGATCGCAGACCCGAAGGGCAAGCCGATTGTGGCCGAGCTACTTGTAGCGGCAGAAGAATATCGTCACGACCTGTCCATATTTTTGGCTGGATACGAAGACGACATTCAGAAAAAGCTGTACGCGTACAACGACGGATTACGCAGCCGATTCACTAAGGTGGTGTTTGAGGATTTCGATGAAGCAGACCTACGTGTAATATGGGACACTGAGCTCAAAACGCGCGAGTGGACATGTCCAGACAAGGTGGCTAGACTTGCGTGCCGAAGGCTCGTCCGTGGTGCTGGTCGCAAGGGCTTTGGTAACGCACGAGCTGTTCGTCAACTCGTCGAGCAAGCAACCAAGGCAGCGATGACTCGCGAAGACTTCGGTGGAGACGATGAAATTCGAGCAGTTGATGTTATCGGCGAGCGCCCATCGAAGAACCCGAAACTTCAGCTGCTACTGAGCGAGGTTGATGCGAAGATCGGGTGGGGGCGAATAAAGAAGAGCATGAAAGATTTGGTGGAACTGTGCGATGCAAATTACGAACGAGAGTTAAATGGCCGAGAGACTCTGTCAATTGGAATGAATCGACTGTTTTTGGGCAACCCTGGAACTGGCAAGACAACTTGTGCCGCGCTCTATGGTAGGCTCCTGAAACACTTGGGGTTCTTGACGAATGGCGAGGTTGTCAAGAAGACAGCTGGGGATTTTGTGGGTCAATATATTGGACAGTCTCAGACCAAGACAACGGAAATTCTACAACAAGCAAAAGGCAAAGTGCTCATCATCGACGAAGCGTACAACCTGAATGATAATATGTACGGCAAGCAAGTTCTTGATGTTCTCGTTGAGAAGGTGCAAGGTGCTGACAATGATGACATCGCTGTGATCCTCATCGGCTATGAGCATCAGATGAAAGAGATGCTGCGCACCCAGAACCCTGGTTTGGCAAGACGATTTCCAATTGAGTATGCGTTCTTCTTCGACGACTATAGCGACCAGGAGCTATTTGACATTTTTACAGCGGCATGCTGTCGAAAGTGTGTTTACTCACCGCTTGATGTATCCGAAGAGGTTGTTCGAATACTTTCGATGCAGCGCCGTCAAGCCAACTTTGGTAATGCGGGGGCTGTGGAAATGCTACTCAAGAACGCAATGGCCAATGCAGCACGAAGACCACTTGAGAGCGGAGAGAAGGAAATGCGTCTTCAGCTGGACGATATTGAAAATGAAATGCAGAAGCGCTCGAAGGACGAAGACGAAGACTCTCAATCAGGAGCACCGGAAGACCCGCTTGACTTGATCAACAGCTTGTACCGTATGGACGCGATCCGCGATGAGTTGTCTCGCTTGCGCACACGTGTTCAGGTGGCCGAAGAAGAAGGAGAAGAGCGTCCCGAAATCGGTCACTTCGTGTTTCGGGGCTCGCCAGGAACCGGGAAGACGACTGTGGCACGCGTCATGGGGAAGATCCTCCACCGTTTGGGTCTCCTGGGTACCGATCGTGTAGTTGAGACCTCAGGCCTGAATATGACTGGAGAGTACCTTGGGCAGACAAAGAAAAGGGTCGAAGAGCAAATGGCCCAAGCGCGAGGTGCCGTATTGTTTATCGATGAAGCGTACGAGCTGGGCAAGGGCCAGTATGGCGAGGAAGCCATGACGACACTAGTCGCTGCGATGACAGATCCATCGTATCAAGGCATGGTGATCATCATCGCTGGGTATCCAGCTGATATGGACGCGATGCTTGATCGTAACGCAGGTCTCAAGAGCCGCTTCACCCGTTTCCTGGAGTTTCCCGATTGGGAAACTACGGACTGCATTTCGTTCACCGAAACGAGAAGCCAACGCGAGAGATATCGTCTCAGGAAGAAAGCTGCCGATGTACTTCGTGAGACTTTTGATCAGCTCCGTGGGCTTCCTGGGTTTGGAAATGGACGTGATGTGGACAAAGTGTGGAAGAGCATATTGGAATGCCGCGCTCAGCGTGTAGTCGGGAACCCAGAGCTTGAACGAACGATCACGGAGGACGACGTGCAAGCTGCCAGTAGACGGGTTTTGACGGCTCGTGAGCCACCGAAGGCTGAATTCATGAGTCGTCCACTCAAGCAAATGGGTGAGACGCAGTCAGCGTTGGGAGAACTCAAGCCACCTCCTAGATCGGAAGCCCATTCATCGGTTTCCGAGATGGAGCCTCAAGAAGAAGCGGATGACAGCAGCGATGACGAGAAGGAGGACCCAGAAGAAGGAACCAATGTAGCGAGAGACCCTGGTGTCACCGATGCTGAGTGGGCCGAACTGGAGCGAGCAAAGGAAGCGTATGAACAGCTTGTGCGGGACATGCAAGAGGAACAAGATCGAATCAAGCGAGAGGAGGCGAAACGCAAACTGGAGGCCTACAAGGCCACGCAGGAGAAGATCCGCCGGCTCATGGCCTGCCCAATGGGCTTTGACTGGAGAAAAGTCGGCAATGGATGGCGCTGTGCCGGCGGAAGTCACTTTGTCAGCAACGAAACGCTTGAGAAGAGCTTCACACAGTGAAGGAGCAGGAAGAGTAGCCATGTCTATGTGCGCAATTAATGGAGTTGAAGCCTAGTTATTCCATGATTTACAATAATAGTATGATGGAATCGAGCACGGCGTTACCAATAATATTGGTTGATAGCAGATTTTGTAACCTGTAACCGGTTTTTAGGGAGAAGTCGTCGATGATTCTATTAGAACCGGTCCAGTGCTGCTGTGATCCTGCCCACCCCATCATGGACGGAAGCGCCGCCATTGAGACCACTGCGTCTGCCGCTGCACCCGGTGCCGCGCTGCATCATGCGGCACACACGCACCAGGAAGGCCTCCTTGTGCTTGTGATCGACACGAACCCGCAACAGTGGTTCCCAACAGCCAAGCTCCAAAACGCTCAGAGCCAGAACTTCCAGCAGCTCATCTCGTCCGTGCTCGTGTTCGTCAACTCGTATTTATTGCTTCATCGCAACAAGCGCATCGTGATCATCGCCGCGCATGCCGGGCGAAGCGAGATGTTGTACCCTGATATGGGGCAAACCGATACGTCAGGTCATGCGGAGCAGTCGCTCAAGGTCAACAGCCGGGTCATGGAGAAACTCCAGGCACTTAGTCAAGCGACGCTCGACCCCGTCAAACCCAACACCACTGCCATTGCAGCGTCCATCTCTCGAGCTCTATGTTGTAAGTCTCGTCTGGATGCGTGCTTCTCGAGTCACTTCAAACTGATGCGTTCTTGTGGGATGTAGTCATCAACCGCGCTATCACGGAGCAGCCAGATCTGCACCCACGCATCTTAGTGCTCCAGAAGTCCCCTGACGTATCGGAGCATTACATTTCTATCATGAACGGCATCTTTTCGGCTCAGAAGAAGAGTGTAGCGGTCGACGCGTGCATCCTGTCTCGCGAGCATTCGTCTTTCATGCAGCAAGCCGCCTACCTCACAGGGGGTGTCTACTACAAGCCCAACGATCCGAATGCGCTACTGCAGTACCTCATCGCCATCTACCTTCCTGAGCCAAGTATGCGCAGGCTTCTCAAGCTCCCGACACAAGACTCGGTGGACTTCCGTGCCATGTGCTTCTGCCACCAGAAGGTCATTTCCACCGCATTCGTCTGCCCTGTTTGTCTCTCCCTCTTCTGTGAATTCAAGCCGATTTGCTCGACCTGCGGTATTCGCAGCCGTATCCAGCCCACTAAGAATATGCCACCAAAGAAGCGCATCAAGGCCTCTCCATGAAGCGCCTCTTCACCATGCATGTCTCCGTCCTCTATAATGCCCACGCACCGTCATGGCCCATGTGGTGTCGCCACAAGAACAATCTCAATAGCTACGTTTATTTTCAACCAATCACACTTTGTAGAATTGGATTCTGGCCAATCAGATGTGCTGTGGAATGATGATGTTGGCTGTGTTGGTTGATGTATCGACTCCGTCAAAGGGGCATTGGACAAACAGCACAGTCGTCACTACCCAACCGCCCTTCCGCAGCCAACATGAGCAGGTGCGTACGCTGCCGCTGGAACACGTGGCTTCTGCATGGAGGCTGAGTGGAGATGCTGTAGAAAAACGATCGCAGAAGTGTTCCAGAGCACCAAGGCGGCCAAGAAGCCAGCCTTTATCACGTTCACATGCTGCGGCTTCAAGACCAAGGCCGACACGGTCGAGATCCTGTTGGCGCTTGAGCGCGGTGGTGCCGACATCATCGAGCTCGGCATCCCGTACTCGGATCCACAGGCTGATGGTCCAACGATCCAGAAGGCCCACCAGGTGGGCGTGGACCAGGGCATCACGCTGAAGGACGTGCTCGCGACTGTCAACGAGGCGCGTAGCAAGGGCCTTGTGACGCCGGTCGTGCTCATGGGCTACTACAACAACTTCCTGCAATACGGCGAGAGCAAGATCTGCGTCGATGCCAAGGCCTGTACGTAGTGCACGCCATGATGCCCTAGTCCTGAAGATATTGACATGCTTGTCTTGGATCCGTAGCGGGCGTGGATGGCTTCATCATCGTCGATCTGCCACCAGAGGAGGCGGCGTACCTGAGTGGCGAGGCCAAGAAGCTTGACCTCTCCTACATTCCGCTCGTCTCACCAACTACGACGGAGGAGCGCATGTCGCTCATCGGTCAGGTGGCCCACGGCTTCGTCTACTGCGTGAGCCTGACGGGCGTCACTGGCGCGCGCTCTGAACTACCGCCCAACCTCGACGCCTTCATGGCCAAGAGTGAGTTTCCGCCGTGCGCTGTCGCTTAGTTCTTTCTGCTCACCCTGTGCCTCGTGTCCCTGCAGTTCGCTCGCACATCTCTCTGCCGCTTGCGCTCGGCTTCGGCCTCTCGAGCCGCGACCACTTCGTGCAGGCCGGTGCGTTTGCCGATGGCGTTGTCATGGGCTCGAGCATCATCAAGACCATCGAGGCGGCGCCAAACGACACGGCGTCGCGCGCGGCCGCCGTAGAGAGCTTCTGCAAGTCCATCGTCCACGATGCGTAGACGCTCGTGCTGATAGACCCCTCCTAATACAACGCTAGTCGCAGTCACTCCTCGCTCTTCCTTTAGACTTTCCTTTAGACCTCTCATGGAACTGCACACGTGTCCATCGACGCGTGCATGCGGCCTCCACATCCTCGTCTGCATGTACGCCCCTGCTTCCAGATACTCGTTATATTTCTCTTCATGTCGTCCCCGCGTCGTGAGAGCATTTTGGCTGAGTGGTTCGACCAACTCGTCTAGTGCACCCCACGGTCGCCGGCATGGGTTCGAGTCCCGCCGCGGTCGTGGTTTCCTCACGCAGTGCCACCGTCTAACAGGGGAAGAGACGATCTATAATATATGGATAATATCCGCATACTATCGAAGCCCAGCGTGTCTATCCACTTAGGCTAAGGGCCGGGTCAATGTGTATGCAATAGTACTCTGGGACGAGGATTAGGGCCCCTGCGGGGTCACTACCCAAGTTACCAACCAGTTCATCCGGGTGTCAGACCTGCGCTTGCTCCGATCGCAGACATCTGCCAATCGATGGACGTACATTTGTTTTGGATTTTATGCCCCCTCTCTCTTCTCGTTGACAGCATGGGTACACTGTACCCTTCCGTCCCGCCGCTGCAGTGTATCGAAGAACACAACGTCATACGAAGAGCTACTGACACGAAGATGGAGCGCTTCCTCTCGGCCATCGCGCGCGTCAAGCCCGTGGAGCTCTGTCTCTCAGCCAAGCGCGACAGCTCGCTGAAAAAGTGCCTCACGCTCTCCGACCTCATTGCCTATGGCGTCGGGTGTTCCGTTGGCGCTGGCGTCTACTCCCTCGTGGGCGTCGGGGCGCAGATCACGGGTCCGGCCATCTCGCTGTCCTTCCTCATCAGCGGTGTTGCCTGCATCTTCACGTCCCTCACATATTCGGAATTTGCAGCGCGCGTACCTGTACGAGCAGCGCGGGGAACTTTGGCTGGCGCTCGTGGCATGCACTAATAAAAATCGTCTGCACTGGACTCTAGATCACGGGCTCGGCCTACACGTTCGTCTATCTGACGTTCGGCGAACTCGCAGCCTGGCTCATCGGCTGGAATTTGACGTTGGGATATGGCATATCCGCTGCAGGCATTGCACGCAGCTGGGCATCGTATGCAGAGTCGTTTCTCTATCAGTTCGGCGTCAGCATCCCTCACTGGCTTGTGCGCGTGGAGATCCTCGGCATGTCGTGCAGTGTCCTCGCCTGTATGCTCGTCATCGGTTGCACGTTTATCCTTCTTGCTGGCGTCCATGTACGGAAATTGCTACCTTTCCGTCTAGAGTCCGGCTTCTCATTAACTCATCTCTGTGTTTCTTACCTCCAGGAGTCGGCCAAATTCAATGCGTTCGTGACTCTGCTCAACATCGCAGTGCTGCTCTTCGTCATCGTACTAGGCAGCACGGAAGTCGAGTCCACTAACTGGCAGCCGTTTGCTCCTCAAGGCTTTGATGGCATTATGACTGGCGCTGGCGTCGTGTTCTTTGCTTATCTCGGTTTCGACATGGTTGCGTGCCTCGCTGAAGAAGTCCAGGAGCCACAACGCACGCTTCCGAAGGGTATCATCGGCTCGCTGCTTATTTCCATGGCGATCTACGTCGGTGTCTCCCTAGTTGTGACGGGTATGGCTCCTGTGAGTGTGCTAGGTGGTGACATTCCGCTCATCAATGCGTTCTCGTACCACCACCTGGAGTGGGCCGGTCACATCGTGTCGTTTGGCTCCATCTTTGGACTCACGACTGCTGCTTTCACCTGCCTCATGGGCCAGCCGCGTATCTTCTACCAAATGGCAAAGGACGGTCTCCTTCCTGGCGTGTTTGCCAACCTCAATCGCAAGACCCAAGTGCCCGTGGCCAGCACCATGTTCACTGGACTGCTCGTTGGTGGCATTTCCTTCGTCTTCGATTTGGATTTCCTCGCCAATGTCATCTCCTGCGGTACACTGCAGGTGTTCACGTTCGTGAATGCTGGTGTGCTGCTGCTGCGCATGCAGGTCCCCTCTGGCCAGCGCCAGTCCGTCACCAGCGTCGCCGGACGTGTCGTGCTGTTCACACTCGCGGCATTCGCTCTGTCGCTGTCGCTGGTTTTCAAGACCCACTGGATGCTGCAGACCGCACTGGCGCTACTGCTCACCATCGCGTTCGCGTCCATCCAGCGCCTCGACCAGCACAACGACGAATCCTCCGCCTTCCAATGTCCGCTCGTGCCGCTCGTGCCCTGCGCCGGCATCGCTGCCAACATCTACATGATGGCGAGTCTGCCGTCGCAGGCGTGGCTGGGCGTCGGCGTCTGGTTGCTGCTGGGACTGCTCGTGTATCTTGGCTATGGCATCCGTCACAGCGCACTCAACAGCTTCGCCGACCGCACGCCGCTACTCTAAGGAGCTCCCATCCCTTAGACACCCATCCATTAGACACGACGTTTTTTCTTCAACACATTTTTTTCTGATCTGACGTGTCTTCTTCCCTTTTCATTGGCTAAAAAGGATGTTTAACGACGGTTTGATTGGAAGAAAAGGTCATCACAATTCCAGCTCACCTCACCACAGGGATCTGCAGAACAGAACGGAGAACACGCCCACGCTCCAGGCCTCATGATGGCGCTCAGCTCTCCACGGCGCCGCTCGCCGTCCCAGGAGCTCTGGGACGCGTCAGTTGAGGGCGAAAGGACTGCCCTTGGCTCTGGCCATCGCCGAGCCGCCGGGCGTGGTGCGGGCGTGCAGCGTCGCTACGTGATCGCGACGCTCTGCCTCTGGGTCACGACGATCTGTTATGCGGATCGCACCAACATCGGCATCGCCATCCCGGCCTTCGTGGACTCGAAGGAGGAGCAAGGTCAAGTGCTGTCGGCGTTCTTCTACGGCTATTTGGTCACGCAGGTGCGGATGGCGCTTGCTGTCTGTGTGGTTCCAAATGCTAACATGGTGCCTGTCTATTAGATCCCTGGTGGCTTCCTGGCGGCCAAGTTCGGTGCCAAGCGCGTGCTACTCGTGGGCGTCGTGGTCTGGACGCTCTTCGACCTCTCCACCATCGTTGTGTCGTCGTCGTTCACGTTGCTCTTCCTCGCCCGCATTGGGATGGGCCTTGGCGAGGGCATCCTCTTCCCGTGCATGCACCAGATCTCGGGCGCATGGTACCCGCTCCAAGAACGCAGCCGTCTCGTGTCGTTCGTGTCAGGTGGCAGCGACTTGGGTACTGTCGTGGCACTCGTCGTGTCACCCGCTCTCATGGCGTCGTTCGGCTGGCCACGCATCTTCGAATTCTTCGGGGTACTCAGCTTCATGTGGGTCCTTGTGTACTCGGTCTACGGTGAGAGCCACCCAGAAGACGATCCTCGCATCTCTTCACACGAACGTGCGTTCATTATCGCGAACCGATCTTCTTCTGCCGCTGGTACAGGCGGCTACTCCATGGTCCCAGGACGAGGACTTGATCTCGAGAAATCAGCTTCGAGTTCGGCGTCTTCGGCGTCATCGAGTGCCATGAACTGGAACGTTCTGCTGACATCTCGACCAGCGTGGGCTGTGTATGTGGCGCACTTTTGCCACAACTACGGATGGTACGTGCTGCTCGGGTGGATCCCGCAGTACTTCCGTCAAGTACTGCACATTGATCTTGGCTCCAAGGGCTTCTCGGCTGCCCTCCCATACTTGTGTGGTTATCTCGGCGTGCTTGTCTTTGGTCGACTGGGCGACGCACTCGTCGCAAGAGGATACCGCGTGCTTCGTGTGCGTCAAGCTATCAACGCGGTCGGTTTTCTTGGGGCGGCAACGTTCCTCTTCCTCATGCGCTACGCCAACAGCGCGACGACTGCAGTCGTGATGCTCTCGATGACGCTGTTCCTGGCCCGTGCTGCTCTGTCAGGGTACTGGGTCAACATGATCGACATCGGCCCCAAGAACGCGGCTCACGTCATGGCCGTGTCTAACACGTTCGCCACTATTCCCGGCATCATCGGAAACGTGATCACTGGTCGCATCTTGGCAGCGACCGGCGATTGGAACTTCGTCTTCGCGATCGCGTCAGCTATTCTCGTCTTCGGAGCAGTCTTCTTCCATTTCAATGCCTCGGACCACTCCATTTACGAAACTCGCCGCACCAGCAGCAACGCAAACCTGTCGCCAGACAGCTTTGGGAGCACTGTGCCGTCGACTCCGCGACAGGAAGAGATGGGTTTGCTGGATGAATATTGAAATAGCACGTGCTTGGGCTCGAATTTGCGTAAAGACTCATGAATAAATGGAACGCTTCGTCATTTCTCCTGATGTCATGAGACTACGTCAGTCTCTTTCGTCCTTCAGCATATCTGCCGAGGGCAATTTTGTTTAGAAGAGATGGGTGCTGTTCCTCTTCGGGACACGACTTCTGCATCTTCATAAACAGTTCACTTGCGAGCGTCCATTCCTCCATCTGCTCGAGGGCGTACACAGCTTCGACATAGCACGCAGCGTCGGGGAGAAGGCGCCGATTCTTGTTCGGCATCTGCATTGTCTCGAAGATTTGCTCTGCTGCTTTATGCTGACCAGCACGATTACAGATTTCCATGGCCGCCCGAAACATCATCACATTTGGCTCGACACCAAACCATTCGCTTGTGTTCTTCAAAATCGCGACAGCCTCACGCCACTGATCGACAGCATCGTACGCATACAACAGTCGAAGCAGCGTTACAGGGCTCAACTTTCGACCACGCTCGTGGTGCCATCGCTCAAGCATGAGGCGAGCTTCGTGGAGCCTTCTTTTGACTGTCGAGTCGTCGTTGGCTAATGCCGTGCAAGCTTCCAAATAGCACTGGAGCGATCTTTCCGTCAAGAACTCGACCTCTTCCACTCGCAATTGTTTCGCTTTCGCTTTCACCATGTCGAAGATCTCAAGCCCTCGGCGTACGTCTCCGCGATCAGCATACAATCGGCTAATGGTCTCGATTGTTCTTGCGTTTGGTTGCACTCCTGTCTCTTCCATCTCGAAAAGCAGCTGATTTATTCTCCCGGGGAGGTTCTGTTCCAGCTCTCCCAATCGTCCACGATCTCCACCAGGTCTAGCTCTGGATTTCGAGTCGTCCCCATGCTTCGACTCTTGCTCACTATGCTCTTCTTCTTCCTCCACGTCATCATCATCTCCATCACTTTCAATTCCGCCATCTTCGATATCTTCTCCATGACGTCCAAACGAGCGGAAAAGTCGGAATGACGTGAAAACACTATTGTACGAAGTGATGTCTGGAATCATACCGTGGCGTTTCAACCATGCTAATGAATCAACAGCTGCCAAAGGTGCCTTCATAACTGAACATGCTTGAAGCAAGCGATTTCCAGCCGATCGTGGAATCGTCCCAGTGTCTGCTAGCAGACGGTAGAGAAACTGCTTCGCCTGAGAAATGTTTCCATTTTCGCCGTAAACTCTCAACATGTCCACAATCGCTGAACGATCCGACTGCAAGATTCCAGAATCAACGAGGTTCTCAAAAACATGGTTCGTCAGGGAGCTGTCCGACTCACTGTCCATACGAGCCGCCCATGAGAGTGCTTCTTTTGCTATCGAGTGACGTAGGTTTGCCTCGCTCGTGAGAGTTGAGTCATTGACAAGATGGTCCAAAAATGCCAGCCCCAGTTGGACGCTCTCTTCGTCGTTATTGTGGCAACACGCTTCAAACAAAAGACGTATCGAGTCTGTAGTTGGCGATATACCTCTCGATACCATTGTGTTGAAGAGTTGAAAGGCACTGTCAGGTTCTCCAGAGCGCTGAAAGAAATCAATGGCAACGTTGACCACTCGGGGAGTCACCATCTCCAGAGGTGCATCACGACAAATGGCTTGAATCGCAGTGGAAAGAACAATTAACTCCGATTCTAACTCTTTCGGCTGGCGTGTCTTGGCGAATTCGTCAAACTCACTGAAATCAACCGAGTCGAACGTTTCTGCCGCGCCAAGAAATGACCGGAAGAGATGAAATAAACAAACGTGATCGACGTCCAGTTCTGGATACTTGGCAGTACAATCATCAAAGAACCTGAGCGCATGTAACGCAAGTTTACTCAAGTCTGAGGCTGGTACATCCAGGTTGGGACCTCCAGTCAAGTGATGACCCGCGGTGACAAGTTTCTGGACGGACACAGCGAAAGCCTTGAGAACATTGGCCACTTCATAAGCAGTGGGCTTGAATCCACCGCGCTCGAGCTCGCCGAAGTGACGTAACGCTCCTTCAACTGTGCCAACAGAGCTACAACATTCCAACAAGATCTTGTAAGTGTCCAAGTTCGGATGGATGCCACGACGCTCCATGCGCTCAACGACGCTAGTCGCCTCGTGCAAACGTCCACGGTGGACACAACTGTGTACCGCTGCGTTCATGCAGTGAATGTTGACATCTTGTGGTGTCTTCTGCAGCATTTCATCTAGGACGTTCGGGATTTCCCACCATCGCCCTGCGTGTCCGAACGCCTTCAGGTATTTGCGGTTCAACCAAGCCATGCTGACACCGTCTTTTCCAACAGTCAATGGAAGCTGATTGGTGTGAATGAGCTCCATGAGTTTTTTAATGTCAGCCAAGTTGCCGTAGCGGAATATCTTGCCCCATTGCGTCTTGGAATACTCCACACTTCCTCCTTCGCGCGCCACATCGAGCGCAATCTCAATCATTGCAGCAGCTGTATGCTTCTGGGCCTTGCGTGTCGTAGTTAGATCTTCTGGTTTCGTTGATAGGATCGTGGGTTCACTTGATTCAGGATCTCGGAAGCGACTTTTTTTCAAGATGCTCTTGAGCTGTTTGTCCTTGTGGACAACACCGTGGACGATCAACTGCTCTTGAAGTTGCTCGACTTTGTCCCACAATTCATCTCGACGACAGGCATCAACGACTGCACGAATAATACGCGCGTCAACAGTAATTCGGTGCTTCAGTGCATACTCAATCCAGCGCGCAGCCTCCAACGTGTTGGCGTCCTTCAAAAGGCACACCACCAATGTGCAGATCGTGCTCGCGTCTGCATGCAGCTGCCACTCTCGAATAGCGAGTTCGACGAGATCTGCGGCCTCACTCGAGCGATTTCTTGTGGCACGGTAGGCAAACACCATAGCGTTCACAGCCTCGATAGTTACGCCCGTGCCACCAGCAACGAGCTCATCGAAGAACGCTTTGGCTTCGTCCACAAGCTGGACCTGCCGCTTCTTGTGCTTGGATGCCAGTCGTGCGCAGCAGCTGATTAGGTTCGTGTACGCGAACGCCTTGGGCTCTCGTCCAGACTGCCTCATGAGCTCGACCACACGGCGCGCCGCTTCCAGGGCGTGGTGCTTGTGGCACAGGACGAGTGCCGTGTTGAACGTTCTCGAGTTGACGCGTCGACATTGGCTGAGCTGTTCCAGGAGCGTGAGCATGAGCGCCAGGTTGGCACTTCGCTGGTGAGATGACGAGCTCTTTTGAGTCGAACAGTGCCGACTCCATTCGTACAGGAGTCGATCGTAGCTGTCAGCCTCTACAGGGTGACCACATTGCTGTCTCTTCCCCTCACACTCGAGCATCTCGAGCAAGAGTTGCTCGGCATCGCCGTAGTCGCCACGACGAATCGCACCTCGGAAGAGACCATTCAGGAAGCTGCGGTTCCGTTCTTGTGGCGTATCGCCGGTCGATTCAATGGCACTGCTATCCACAACACGCCGCACACTTGACTGACCGATCAGCTGCAGCATTCTGAGTGCGGTGGCTCCTGGTCCTTCCGTAGCCAGCGGCATGGGCGTTGGCATGGCGGTTGTCGAGACCAGTCGACGGCGGATATTGGGGGAAATACAGACGCTCTGAGCACGAGAGAGGAAGCAATCTGCTCGTCTCTGAATAGCGAAAGCAGCCATCTTACTCAGTGTTGTCGGGTGCGCCTCAGGACGGCGTACGTGACGCACAAGATGCGCCGGAAGTCGACGCTGCACTCGCATGTTGCCTTCGTCTATGAGTTGCCCTTGCCACTCGATGCAGCTACAATAACGAGCGGGACGACAGTATCAGACAAAATAATACAAATTCGTAATATGCAAATTTGGGGATGTCTACGAGAGTAATTGTGGGTCCATATCCTTGCCAAGGGGGAGCTCCTGGGATCGTCACGAGGAAGAGAAGCGAGAGGAAGGAACCCGAGTATGTCGTCGCACCCGATGGATGAGGAACGCGCGCAGGTGCTCAACGCCTACAAGGCGAAGGTGCGAGAGCACCGCGAGATGGAGAGCCGGTGCGTGGGAGGATTGCAGGCGCGGTGCGGAGGCGCCAGCAACTGACAGGTGCGCGTGTGGAATGGCAGGGTCAAGACGCTGCGAGAGAATGTCAAGGCGCTCGTGAAGGAGTACAACAAGACGGAAGATGACCTGAAGGCACTGCAAAGCGTGGGCCAGATCATCGGTGAGGTGCTGCGCCAGCTTGATGACGATCGCTTCATCGTCAAGGCCTCGAGCGGCCCGCGTTACGTCGTGGGCTGCCGCACCAAGGTGGACAAGACCAAGCTCAAGTCGGGCACTCGTGTGGCGCTCGATATGACCACGCTCACGATCATGCGCGCACTCCCGCGAGAAGTCGACCCAACTGTGTACCACATGCTCAACGAAGACGCTGGCAATGTGTCGTTCTCCAACATTGGTGGTTTGAATGAGCAGATTCGTGAGTTGCGTGAGGTCATCGAGCTGCCGCTGACGAACCCAGAGCTTTTCGTGCGTGTTGGTATCAAGCCGCCGAAGGGTGTGCTGCTGTATGGCCCCCCAGGTACGGGTAAGACGCTGCTGGCCCGAGCACTCGCTTGCAACATCAACGCCACGTTCCTCAAGGTCGTGGCAAGTGCAATCGTGGACAAGTACATCGGTGAAAGTGCGCGTGTGATCCGAGAAATGTTCGGCTACGCTCGGGACCACCAGCCATGCGTCATCTTCATGGACGAAATCGACGCTATTGGTGGCTCGCGTTTCTCGGAAGGCACGTCGGCAGACCGAGAGATCCAGCGAACGCTCATGGAACTCCTCAACCAGTTGGACGGCTTCGACGCACTAGGTCAGGTCAAGATGGTGATGGCAACTAACCGACCCGACATTCTCGACCCGGCGCTTCTGCGTCCTGGTCGATTGGACCGAAAGATCGAAATCCCGCTGCCCAACGAGGCCTCGCGCATGGATATCCTCAAGATTCACTCTGGCCCTATCACCAAGAAGGGTGACATCGACTACGAGTCGATCGTGAAGCTTACGGATGGCTTCAACGGTGCTGATATCCGTAACGTGTGCACGGAGGCTGGTGTGTTCGCTATCCGCGCTGACCGCGAGTACGTGATTGAAGAGGATTTCATGAAGGCTGCACGAAAGCTGGCCGAAGTGAAGAAGCTTGAGTCCAAGATGGACTACAGCAAGGTATAAGATGTCACATTGGATGCAAACGGACTTGTCGTTGGCATGCAGGCAGAAGCTCAAACAACAGAAATGCATACATATCTCATCCATTCTCTCTCGTGTTATGCTACTGTGTTGTGCTCATGCAGAATCTTTCGTCAAACATGCCGGTTTCCGATCTCCAAATAATTACAATACATAGTGGCCACCGATATCGTGTGAAATGGAGACCTTTACATCTTGTTGGTTGTCTCGCTCAGAGGTTTCTTCGGCGCGCCAGTGCGGAAGCGCTTGTTCGGCCCAGTAAGGGATGATCCACTCGAAGTGCGCTGAAGCCCACCACTAAGTGTGCGCTTTCGAGCAACTGGCTTGGCGATCTGCCTTGGGGCTGGGATAGAAGCTGGGGCAGTGTATGGGCGCACATCTTGATCAACGGGTGAGTCGGCTTGCTTCTCCGGGGTTTCTACAATGGTGGAGGGGGACGACTTGATTATCTCGTCATGTTGTTCGGGAGCCTCCTCTGGTTCTACAGGTCCTGTGTGGGGCTCGGTGTTTTCGGTATCTGCCACTTTCTCCACAGGCTTTGGTAGTGGACTTCCACTCACGTTCGTCGCATGGAAGACAGGGAACTCTGGCGATAGCTTAACAGGGGTAGCGCCAGTCGCACTATCGATGCGGCGCTTCTTAATGAAGCCATCAATCTGCTCAAGCTGGTCTTTAGCTGCCTTCGAGCTGTCCACAAGGACAGCGTGAGCATGAGCGTGCGCATCTTCGTATTTGCTCTTCAACTTTGTCGTACGACTCTCCATGTGCGACTTGGTGGTTTCAACATCATTCACAAGGTCACTGTGGAATCGGTTATGCTTGACTGCAAATTCACGCTGAGTCTCGTCGCGGACCTCCATACGATTCTTGGCTGTGTTCAGCTGTGCTGAGCTCAACTTGGTAAAACGATCGTTCAGTAACTTTTCTTTTTGTCGTGAATCGGTGCACCAATCTTCGGTTGTCGTTTGGTGCTCCTTGACTACTTCATTCAGCTTCGAGTGTAACGACGCGATGTCATCTCGAGTTTCTCCAATACGCTTCTCAAACTTCACATATTGCGTCTGCTGTAGCGTTTCGGCATCATCCATACCTCTGGTGGTCAAATCAATTTCTCGCTCCATCACCGCCTGAGTCTGTTTCAAGTGATCCTGATGAGAATCCACATTGGTTGCAATCATCTTGACATCCGTGTCAACTCGTTCAGCATGACTAGCGATCGACTTCTCGATCATTTCCGACAGCTGCACTTTCATCGCCTCAAGATGCGATTTCTGCTGCTTCTGGCCATCGCGTAACGCAGCAACGAGTGCTTGTTTATGCTTGGCTAGTTGTTGGGCTTGTTCGTCAAAGCTTGCATCAAGCGTTGACTTCAACTGGGTGAGCTTGCTGCTTTGCTCCTTGAGGAATACGCTCATCTCATCTCGCGATTTCGACACGTTTGCCGAAATATCACTAAGGTGAGTGAGCTGAGTTTCCTTTGCAGATGCAATCTGGTTCACTAGATGCTCAGCGTTCTGCTTGCTCAAAGTTACAAGTTTCGTAAGACGGTCTTCTGTTTCTTGTTCTCTGGCAGCTGTGGCTTCGTCCAACTCTGCTTTACAAGTGGTAAGTGATTCCTCCTCAGATGCGCTTTCCTTTTCGAGATCCGTTTGGCGTTGTGCCACCATATCTTCCAGGTTCTTGAGCGTTTCCAAGAGCTTGGTGATGTCAAAGCTATGTGCGGACCGCAACTCATCCATCGATGATTCGACGTCTGCGAACAATGCGCTCTGTTTCTCTTCATGCTTATGCAGGCACTCTTCAAAGGACTTCAAACAGGTGTTCGCAGTGTCGGCAAAAGTGCCGGCGAGTTCGTGATTCGCCATCTCCACCTGCTGCTTGCGTTCAATCTTCTCCAACAGCATGTCCACGCGGTTTTCACTTTCACGGAACAGTTTGGTTGCAGTCCCACCGCTTCTGAGCAGTGACGTCTCGTTATCCTGGAAGAGGCGTAGCACGCGTTGTGTCTCTGCAAGTTCCAGTTTGGTTCTCGACAGTTCGGCTCGAGTTGCATTGAGCTCTTCTTCTTTCAGCTCTAATGTTGTCTCCAGCTCCACCTTGTCACGTTGCAACGATGAAATCTGTTGTTTCTGTGTGTCCACTTGTTCCTCTAGTTCTTTGCAAAGCTTCGAACGATTCTCAAGTTCATCTTCCAACTCCGTGATTTGAGCAGCTTGTCCAGCAAGTCTTTCTTGCATCTCAGTGAATTGTGCAGGTGGCAAGAAGATGCCGTCTTTAGCACGCGCTGCAGCCAATGCGTTGCGGAGTGACTCAATCTCGTTGCCATATTCCTTTAGTAGACCAGTCTTCGTCATCTTTTGGTTCATCTCCGGCTTATTTTTGATGTTCTTGGCGCGATAGGCGTACTCAAGCGTGCTGAGTGTTTCATCGACACTATCCGCACAAGGAGCAAGGGTGGCGATAATTGTCGTCTTCGCTCGTCCACCAAGTGATTCTTGTAGCAAACGGGTCAGCTTACTGTCGCGGTAGGGAACATGCGGATGATTATCAACCAGCGCCGTGATCACTCGTCCCAAAGTCAAGAGACTCTGGTTGATGTTACCAGCTTCGCGAGCGCGGATATTTCGCGCCCCAGATCGGCCCACACACTCTGAACCAGCAAGGTCGACAAGATTGAGCTGTCCGATTCGCAGGAGATCCTCACCACCGACAGGATTGTTCTCCTTGCTGTGGATTCGAATCGTGAAGATCGAGTGAGATCGACTCGAGTTCTCGTTCATCAGTGTCTCACTGGTGATACGGTTCTTCACACCCGTCTCAAGCAGCTCGAACACATGCGAAGCAGTAGTTGTGGTGACTTCAAGAAGATTCTGGCAATAGATGCCACCGCGCTTGACGTCTTCCATCAATCGCAACTTTTTGCTTTCAGATGGTGCGAGGAGGTCCTTCAATTCCTCGTTATACAGCTGCAGGAACGACACTTTGACGCTGTATTCCTGATGATTCGCCTGCAGAATGTCGAAGATGTACCGAACACATCGCGGGATGATTCCAGCCATCTCGTTGTCGGGCTGTAGGTTGCCTTGCATGGTATGCGTCTTACCCGTGCCCGTCTGGCCGTACGCAAACACCGTACAGTTGTATCCAGCTAGCGCTTCATCAACCACAGGCTTGATTGTAGCTTTGAAAACATCCTTCTGGGTCGAGTATTGGCCGTACACCTTGTCGAATGTATACGATTTGCGCTTGACGATAGCGATCTCGTTGGTGTTGGGCTTGCACACGACGACAGACGGTCGCCCCGTAGCCTTCTCGCGATCATTCAGCGGGCGGCAGCGCACTGCCACTTGCACGTTGGTGGACGACTCGCCCGCGGCCGTGGGGGTCGCCGCCATGTTGCCGTCGGCGTCGGCGTTGTCTTGAGAGCGTTCGCGGATGGCGCCCAAGGCAAGCTGCTTCAAATGTTTGAAAAGAAAGGGCGGGGGAGCGTGGTCATGTTGCACGAAGGTTATCTCCGAGTGATGGTCAGGGAAATTTCCCTTTGATAGGTTGCTTGAAAGGTCCACCAATCATCGCGCAGAACAAGCGGACGAGCCGACGTGAACGATATGACCGGCATCGGTATTCTACCGGTAGTACCGGTTGCTTGGTTTGGTGTGACCACCAACCACTGGAGCTTCTTGTGGAAGCGCACTTGAGTGATTGGCGGCGTCCTTTCAGACCGGCAGCAACCATGGCGACGGCGGCGGACCGCGTGAACGAGCACCTGCTGGACAGCCAGCGTACGTTCGCGTCATGCGACTTCGGCCTGGATACGCGCCTCACGAAGGCCGCGGCCAAGATGCAGTTCGTCTATGCAACGCTCGTGCAGGTGCACTGCATCCCATTGGCGATGCAGGGGAAGGACTTGTTGGTGCGCGCACGCACGGGTTCCGGTAAGACAGCAGCGTTTGCGCTGCCGCTGTTGCACAAGATTCTGCAGCACAAGCAGGACCAGTCAAGCGCCGCGGCTGCCAAGCCATCCATCAAGGCGCTGGTTCTTGTACCGACTAAGGAGCTCGTGGAACAGACCAAGAAGCACATGGGCGAACTCATGTACTACTGCCGTGACGTCGTGAGTCTGCTTGCGCTTGGAGGACAGAGCATGAACGTCCAGCAGGCGCTGCTGCGTGACGTGCCAGACATTGTGGTGGCAACGCCTGGCCGCCTGGTGGCGCATTTGACGGCGGGAAACCTCAAGCTCAAGGACTCGGTGCAGACGGTCGTGATTGATGAGGCAGACCTTGTGCTTTCGTTTGGCTACGGCGAGGATATTCGCACGATCTATAACCACCTCCCAAAGGCGTGCCAGACATTCTGCATGTCGGCAACGCTCAGCCCTGAGCTCGAGAAGCTGAAGAAGTCGGTGCTGCACAACCCTGCCGTCGTGAAGCTTGAAGAGGGTGCGACGGATGGCAAGCTCCAGCAGTACTTCCTGCCAATCAAGACTGTGGACAAGGACCTGCTGCTGTATGCGCTGATCAAGCTCGGCGTCGTGCATGGCAAGATCATTTTCTTCGTGAACTCGACCGACGCGGCGTATCGCCTGAAGCTGTTCTTTGAGCAGTTTTTGATCAAAAGTGTCGTACTGAACGCAGAACTGCCACACAACTCGCGTCAGCATATCATTGAAGAGTACAACCGCGGGCTTTTCGATTTCCTCATTGCGACAGACGACAGTGTCGATCGCGATGTTGGAGAAGCAAGTGATGAGGGAGATGAGGAAGAAGACGACGAAGTGGAGAAGGACGGATCTAACGACGACGAGGACGATGAAGAAGAAGAAGACGAAGAGGAAGTGGAGGAAGAAGAGGAGGAGGAAGAGGAAGAAGAGGACGCCGTTGAGCAGGACGAAGAAGAAGATGCGGACGCTGAAATGGACGACGACGATGAGGAAGATGATGAAGAAGATGATGAAGAAGAGCCAGTGGAAGGTGACGACTCAGACGACGAGACCGAAAAGTCGAAGAAGCAGAAGCCGGCAAAGTCACAACGCAACCGCGATGAGTCGTATGGTGTCTCCCGTGGTGTCGATTTCCGCGGTGTCAACTTCGTTGTGAACGTTGACTTCCCGAAGAGTGTGCGTTCGTACACGCACCGCATCGGTCGTACTGCCCGTGGTGGTGCCAACGGTACCGCTCTGTCGCTTGTGTCCCTTGATGAGCCAAAGGAGCAGCGCGCGCTCAAGCGAGTGCAGGCGAGTCAGCAGCCGATCCTCGCGCCATCGAAGGATCTTCTCAAGCAGCCAGCTGAGCTGTCTTTTGACCTCAAGGAAATCGACTGTTTCCGCTACCGTGTTGAAGATGTGCGTCGTGCTGTGACCCGTGTCGCTGTTCGTGAGGCACGTCTCGCTGACGTGAAGAAGGAGATCCTCAACTCGGACAAGCTTGCGTCCCATTTCGAAGAAAACCCGCGCGATCTCAACATCCTCCAGCACGACAAGGCTATTGGTACTGCCCGTGTACAGCCGCATCTTGCGACGATCCCAGACTATCTCGTGCCCATCTCGCTTCAAGCCGCTGTTCCTCAGAACAAGAAGTCGAAGAAACACAACAAGCGCGTGCGTGGTGCCGCCAACGATGGCAGACGTCGTACAGATAACGACCCACTGCACACGTTCACCCACGGTGAAGAGGGTGAGGGCGACAACGACGACGTTGATGGCGAGCCAGCGAAGAAAGCCAAGAAGACGGAGGCAGAGGACCGCATCAGCTACGGCAACTATGGCGTTGGCAAGTCCACGGCTGGTCGTCAGAAGTGGAAGCAACAGCACCGTAAGGGTAACTTCAACCCCAAAACGATCGCCAAGAAGAAGTGGAAGAGCAGCAAAGGCTTCTCCCACTAAGATCTCACCATCCTATCGTAAATACATTCTGATTTCTCTCATAAAGGAGCTCTACTGATGGGGTTGGGCGTGACCGTGGATGCTGTAAACGGCGGGAGGAGACCACTCGGCTTTTGTCCAGTCGAGCTAAAGTACCGGAGGGCAGCAGGCGGAGAGTTTGGTGGTGGGACGAGCGGAGACAGATCGTGGCTGTCAACGCAGGCCTGAACGACTTCTTGCCACAACTCCTTAGTCGCGAGGGCTGCTTCCTGGGCCTCTGGTAGGTTGTCTACGCGTAGATCGAGCAGTGCCGCGTCTGCTTTTGGTTCATTGGCGTCGTTGATAGCACGACGCTTGTCATAGACATAGTCTAGGAGCTGGATGCTGCGCATGTGGTCCAAGTGTTCCTTCTCCATGGCCAGCAGCCTCTTCTTCTGCTTGGCTGTTTTCGCTGTCGCCTTGGCCGCGAGAATCTCGGGTGGCTGCTGAAAGATCGTGCTTGTAGAAGATGACATCGTGAACATCGGTTTCTGCAACCGAAGTGCGTGCTCTCGGCTCTCCATAAACTGTCGCGACAGTTCAGTGTCCTCTAGAGCAAGTGCTTTCATCGCAGCTACCTCTCGGGCCCGCTGGGCCATCTTGTCCTGCGTCAAAGCTTGACAGTGTGCGTGTTGCAAGCGACGTAGTGCCTTTCGCTGGTCCACTAGTGCGAGCTGCTTCTCATGGGCCGTCTCTTTCAGATCACGGAGTTCTTCGTTGTGTACGTGGCGTGAGATCATCGCGATCGACGCCGAGAACGCCTTGGCAGTCTCTGTGTTGTGCTGCCGCACCAACTTCCGAGCGGCTGCCTGGCGTATATTTCGTGCATGGGCGTTTTCCTCTTGCGAGGGGACCGGCAGTGCGAGCAAAGCTGAAGACGATTTGCGGCGATTGGAAGGCGCAAGGGTCTGTGATCCACATCGATGCAGGATGTGGCGAGCCAGCTTCTCTTCGTGGAGTCTGTCATGGGTCTTAGATGGACTCACAAGCGATGGACTTGCCAGGCTGGAGAGGCTTGTGGGTGATGGCAAACGATCAAGCAGCTTCGTCTGGCGACGCAACTCTTGGGTGGCGCTGATGAGAGCCACACTCTTCCGTGCACACGTTTCTTCATGGGTCTTGAGCTGATGCTACATTCCACCGCCCAAAGCATGAGCACGCATCTCCATGTTTGAAAATGGATCGTACAGTACGCACCGGAGGACTGTGCGCATATTCCTTATATGAGAATGCAAGTGTGTCATCGTTATGTCTCACCATCGAATTGAATGGATGGAGCTCAGGAGCCGAGTATGACTTGGCGAATGAGGTCAGCGATGCTCGTTGGTCGTGTGCTTCCTTGGCTCGTCGTTCACGCCATACGGCGTAGTGCTCGAGAAGGAATGACTCTTTGTACCATTGGCCACATGCTTGAACAAATTGCACGACTGAGAACTCAAGGCACCCGGCAGGGAGCGTTTGCTCCCATTGTCTGTATGCCACTTCGTCCACTTCTAGCCCGTAGTGGTGCAGCAAGTGGCGGAGACGTTGAAGTGGCAGCTTCCCCGAACGCGTCGCGATTGGGTCGAACCCATAAAAAATCTCCTCGCTGGCCTTTGCAAACGCAACGCGTCGCAATACATTGGCGCCTGGCCTCGTGTCCGACCATGTATCGGCTGGGCGACGGCGCTCTAGCATGCGTTGAGCCAGCTGTGGGTTCTGCAGCATTTTCCCAATCGTGCGAGCGGCGGCAGTCGACTCTGGCAGCACCAACGGGACCGCTTGGCGATACAGACTCAGCGACTCGAACTGGACTTCATCCTCCATTCTCTCCATCTCTTCACACCTATCGCCCTCATCGTGACACTCTGCAGGCAGTAAGCAGTCAATGGGGAAGGCCCCTGGCGCTTCTCGCCAGCATCGCATGCTTCTCATGCTCCAACATGTCAGCCACTACCATGGACTCAGACTCAGAACGAAGAGCTACGAAGCCAAATATGGCAGATGGCTACACTTGGCTCCAAGGGACTTCATTCGACATCTCCACCGCCACCAAAGCGTTTGATATGGCGACGCCGTCAGCATCGTCGCTGATATGTGAGCTCACAGGCGTGCTACGCGATCCTCAGTTCCATCGGTGTCGACTGATTCTTCAGGAGCTCAATGCTCTGCACCCACAGCTCTTACCCAAGGTGCATGGCGTCACGGAACGCGACTACCTCGACTTTGTAAGCCGTCATGCAGCAGTGGTCAATGCAGCCGAACCTAGGGACAAATCCCGCGCTTCCAAGCTCCTGCATCAGCATACAGAGCCGTTCATACTCGTCAACCAAACCGTATTCCTCGGGACAGAAGAGGAGCTTCTCAAATTCGCCATTGAAAAGACTCAGATGGCGAGAAGCGAGATTTTGATCACTGCAGCGTTTGGCTCGCACGCACTCGACGGAGAAGCAGAAGCTCAACATGCTACTGTTGACGCGGAGGAAGTGCTTCAAGAGAAGGCCGAGACAGCTGCGAAGGAGGCGGTGTTCAGGTACAGGCACGTGTCAGACAACGACTTCGCCTACTTGCTCTTTGAAGTGGACGGCATTACGCTCCCACGTGTTGAGATCGAGCTCTTCCACCACATTTGCCCCAAGACGTGCGCCAACTTCATCGCCTTTTGCCAGGGTATCGTACCTGACATTACAGATGATGTGCATATGCTGGGCTACAAGGGGAGCCTCGTGCATCGCATCGTCAAGGGCGCATGGATTCAAGCGGGCGACGTAACACCAGAGGAAGATGGCGATGGTTGGATAGTTCCTAGCCGTGGAGACGGAGCTCCTCGATCGTTGTACGGGCGTGAATTTCCAGATGAAAGCTTTGCGATCAAGCACGACCAAGTCGGAGTCGTATCCATGGCGAACTCGGGCATCCCGCATTCGAATGGGTCCCAGTTTTTCATCACTTTGTCCCCTCTATCTTATCTAGACCGGAAGAAAGTGGCCTTCGGTCGCGTAGTGAGCGGTCTCACGACCATTCGACGACTAGGAGAGCTGGAGACGACCGGCGAGCGCCCGATTGTGCCCTGCAAGATCGTGGACGCTGGCAAGATAGTTGACTAGGTAATACAACTCTGAACTCAGATTATAAATATGCTTCTTCATCATGTAGTGCTTCTATTCGGCAGGACTTGCCGATCGTTTGACAAGCTGAAGGTCGTAGCGGAGCTGACGCAAGTCATCGATCGACCGTATCTTGCAAAATGAAATGCCTAGCATTCTCGAGACCTGTTCTTCCTCTGCTCCATCCCCGATCGCGATGAACTCGACCTCATGGTCGTTTGATTGGTTCCCGTTCGGTGACTTGCCCGTGGATTCTTTGCTTGACTCTGTGCCATATTTGCTCATAATCATCTGAAAGCATCGGAGCTTATGGAGCTTTGACGAGCTGTAGACACAGTCGATGGGGAAGAACGTATCCAGTCCGTAGATCAAACACTTGCAAAGTGCAGGCGATAGTTGTGTGTTTGTCACCATCACATTGATGATTTCGTCTTCCTCGTCACCGTTGCTGGTAGTCTGCCTCTGTTTCTTCGCCGTGAGCGCCAAAATCTCCTTGGCCTCCTTGATCCACCCAGTCGAGAACGCGTCAATTGACGCGACAAGTGCTTGTCGTGCAGCAAACCACTGGCTGCTGCAGTCATCCAGGAAATCTACGTTGCCTTGGCGTTCATAGATCGCTCGAATCTGACGATACCGATCAGCGATCACACTGCTGCTATCGTCGTCAGATTGGACGTCCACTTCGTCCTTAGTCGACCCAAGACACGCGATATGGTCGATGTCAGCGTCATGGAGGTCGCTGAAGAAGAAATGGCGCTCAAGCACAGCCACGAGGTACGTCATCATCTGCTCGCCGAGTGCCATGCTTGTAGCGATCTCCTTCCCGTGCGTGCGTGCAAACTGGCCTGAACATAGCGACGCGAACAGCACGAGCGTCTCATCGAGATCCCAAATGAGAACGCGACGACGCTTAGGGCGAGCGGCTTGCGTCGTGCCCGCCATGAGTGCCGCCTCGGCCCGCAAGTGTGGGCGTTGCGAGCCCTCCGCCTCGTCCGCATTTTGCGCTCCGCTTTGATTCTGTTTCTGTACTCGCTTCATGTGCACGCGACTGTCGTCGACGTCGCCGCCGTCGCGAATGTGTCTCTGCGAACGGCGCAGCCTCGTGAACACGCCGGCTTCGTCCTTGTCAGCGTGGTCGTCACGCAGCACGCGCTTGGCTTTCTTCGTCGGACGGTCGTTCAAATCGTCTCGCCCATCATGAGGGGCACTGACCAACAGCTTCCTCTGGAGGGACTCGACGCACTCGATGCCCATGGCGGCCGTGAGCACGCAGCACAAACTCACCCACACGACTGGGAGCATCACAAACTGCACCAAGAGGTGCTGCACGCGCGCGCGGATCGTGCTCTTCTGTTCACGTCGGCATTTCCCTTCGCCACTACGGAGATGCCAGTTGTGCGGTAGCTTCTTGGTCGTCGGCCCCATCAGTTCCACGGGCTGGCGCGCCGCCACTGCGACCGCCACTGTCATCTCACCGCGGCACATGCGCCGACGCTTGCCCGTTTCTCTTCCTTGCACTCGGAGTGGAGGGGGCGGCGCCACCAGCAGTCGGTCACGCTCGTCTAACAGTGGCGATGGTGTTGTGGGAGTTGGCCGCCAGCGCCCGGCGGCTTCTTCACGCGGGCTTGACGTCACGCGCGGCCCGCCTCTGGCGCTTGTAACGCCCATGAAGGCGGGTGGTGTTGCGGTGCGACGCGACGGACGCGGTGGATGATGCGCCGCGCGTGGCAGGAAGCCCAGGAACTCCATGATGGCAGGCAAGCGCGAGGCAAGGGCGTGACGAGCCGCACAAGTTCCACTGGCGATCGTGACGCACGGAACGTCACATCACGCAGACATTCGAAGGGGGTGCGACGGGTGCGCGCCA
>KE463870.1:29302-42916 GCA_000387445.2 Pythium aphanidermatum DAOM BR444 | reverse complement strand
CTCGCAGTTTTCGTCCTCCAGCGGGATAGGCATACTCTGAGCGAAGGAAGATCGTTGTAAGAAGCAAATATTCGTGACACATTCCCATCTCGTCTCACCTTCGCGTCTGCTCGAAAAGAGAGCAGTTGGTCACTGACGACGATACCAAACTTCTTCTCCACTAGCACCTTCAGCTGTGAAATCTTCATGTTCTGGGGCATTCTCTTGCTAAGTGGATCGAAGGTCATGGCATTCATAGACATGGGTACAATCTTGACTTGGATAAGGCTTGAGCCTAAAGTTGATGGCCCACCACCACTAACACCACGTAAAGCAGCATTCGCAATCGCAACGACTTCAGGATATCTGTCACAAAGCTGCCGAAATCGAGGATGACACGTGCGTATTCTTGTCTTTTGGATGTCGGAGTTTCCAGCAGCGGCAATTTCGTGGAGGATACGCTTCAGGTACATTTGCTCTGCGTCCACACGTTCTTTCTGTCTGATTGGACTCCCGTTGAAGATCTGCAAGTACTCTGCACGGGCAACGATAATCTAATGCGAAACAATTGGTGAGTAACAGTCATGATTACACGGCCAAGAAATGCTGCATAAGCCTACCGCTCGAGCTTCACCGGCTCCCATTTGAGATGTCAGTGGGTTACGCATGAATCGAAACGTGTCAAGCTTCGGATATCTGTTCAGTGCATCAATTGAAGTCCACGAGTCGATGCGATTCTCATTGAGTGAGAGGGACAGAAGCTCCTGGAAAACAGACGATTGATCTGACGAAAGCGACGATATCTCGTTTCCATTGCCAACAAACTGTTTCAAGTGCGAGAAGGCGCGACCAATATGGGCTTCCATAGCGTTCCAGCTGCTGAGCTTGTTGTCACTCAAATCAAGAACTTGAAGGGATGCTAGCCAGCTTGAATCGTGCACAAGAAGATTCGTCATTGAGAGATCCTCGTCGGTGACATCGTTCGCGGCGAAATACAACTCAGTCAACTGAGGAAAATGGCGATGGGCAATGTCAGCCACGTCTTTCCACTTGATCGCTGTCTGGTTCAGCACCAAAACCTTAACTTGAGGGAAAATCTTCATCCCTTCGTGCCCTTGAGCTGCCACTTCGTCGTAAACAAGTCGGTTTCCTGTCAAAATGATGGTCTCGAGTAGAGGCAGCTCCTCCAGCACGTCAAAAACGGTTGACCACGAGCGCAAGAGGTTGAGCGAGAGATCTAACTCGATGATTTGTGGCGTGAGTCGCCCTAATTCACCTCGCTCAGAGATGCCAAGTGATTTGATGTGGCACTGCGCCAGTGAGATCTTCTCGATTGTCGCGAGCGTCTGCTTTGTGCGCAACTTGTCCACACCTACCAGTTCAATGGGGCGCTGACTACCGAGTGCCGTGCCAACTTCGCCTGCAATCACCACGTCGCGCCCACGTGCAACACTCGCGGCAAGACGCTGTCCACCGATCGCGGATGGGTCGTACCGCTCTCGGAGCTTCTCAAGGAGCGTGGCGCACTTCATCTCCGCCAGCAATTTGCTCTTCTTGACAAACGAGCACTTAAACTCAGTTGCAGATTTCACGACGCGCGGTGCAGGGCCTTCGAAATACACGACTCGCTCTCCCGACGGCAGCGTGACGCTCCCGTCATTGAGCCCACGACCCCACTCGTCCCACTCGATCCCTTCCAGCACACAGGCATCAACATCGTGGCCATGTAGATCCAGTCAAGGGCACAGCTCACCATAGTAGACTGTCGACGCATCCTTCGAGGTCGCCACAGGACCCACGTAACGCACTGTTCCTCGTTGCCCACGCGCGTCTTCCACGCGGTCGCCCACCGTCAGCTCCATGGCATCGCTCATTGTCGACTGATGTTTCATTGCGATGACCCTTGGTAATTTATACCCATTTCAATGCAAAAAGTACCAAATGAAACCTTCTATAACCAATGCTGCCGTTTCTAACCGATTGATTGCTTGGCTCGAACCCGGCACCTTTGGCCAGTGGTCGGAATGTTTGCTGGTCGGATGGGGGAGGAAACGCAAGGGAAACCTACGACGGCGCATGCGCCGGAAGACGACGACGATTGTACGGAGGGCACGAGGCACGCGATGAGTGGCGTTTAGCTGACAGGGAGGTGTACGCTGTAGCGTGGCTTCGCGTGGGACAAAGTTTCAAGGCACATGAAGCAGCAGAAGCCATAGGCAAAGATGTAGGCGAGCGGGCGCTGCGGGTGTACAGGAAGCCACGGAAGCCCAAGCGCAAGGCGAAGAAGCGTGGTCGGCACACAGATTCAGACAGTAGTAGTGATGGAGAGAAGGATGGGAGGACGCGGACTAAGCACCGCAAGAAGCGTGGGAAGAAGGAGAAGACGTCGAGGAGACGGCGACGATCTCGAAGCGATGACTCTTCGTCGGCAAACCCGTCTTCGAGCTCCGATTGGAGTGACACTGCCGCTGATCGGAGGGCAAGGAAGCGGCCTCACCGAGATGAGGAGCGATCGAAACGACGGAGAGAACCCGTGAAGGCGTACCAGCGAAGGACGAGTGATCGAGATGATCAACTTGTACTCCTGGAAGAACCTGAGCACAGTAAAATTGAGATATATCGAGACCGGGCAGATGAGAAACTACACAAGCTATTCGAGTTCGATACGGTTGGAGACAAGGAGAACAGCTTCTATGGCACGCTGTACACGCACGAGCAGCCTCTGTACCATCTTGCGACAAATAGGAGCTTGGCGGATGGGAAGTGGGCGCCGAGGAGGCGTGTGCGTCCGTCTCCCAATGTTGAGATGAAGATTGATTCGTCTGACGAGAGATACTTTGGTGTCGAAGCGAAACAAGTCGAGCGCAAGATTGGAACAAAGAGGTTTCACATGGCCTACTCCCAACGACGCCTTGCTCGCCAATCACAACGTTGCCCAGAAAGTGGACCATCGACTGAGGAGTTATCGTTCATCCCACTTGATCCCATTGTACAGGGCGAATTGAAAGATATCCTTGAAGATGAAGCTGATGGCCCCGCTGATGAAACTTCAGATAAGCTGCTATGGCAAACAGATGCCGAGAACATTGAGCGCTTCATCGTTTCTCGCAACAAGGAGCTAAATCAGCGAGTACACACTGACACACAGGACATTGATGCTTGGATTGACCTTATTGCATTTCAAAGAGAAACGCATCGACTTGCTCTTCCTTCTAAGCAAGCCCCACAATCCCAGTTTGACGCTGCGGTATATGATAAACAGTTGGCAATATTGGCCAAGGCCCTGGAGCACAATCCCAACTCTAGTCAACTACAGGATCTTCGGCTCAATCTGTTATGGCGACAACACCAATCCCAACCGACTGCGTTAGATTCAGAATCCTATCGTGCTCTCCTCGAGCAGCTCTTAGAGGCGAATCAATCAAGTGAAGAATTGTGGACGAAGCTGATTCGTTGCAGCCGACAAAAGTTTAATAGCTTTTCGATGACAATGCTGCGAGATCTTTACGCCCGAGTTTTGTCTGTTTTGAACAAGAAGTTGGCAGAAACTCTGAAAGGCCAACAAGTGACAAGTAACACTGCTACGTTTGTCTATGTGTTGGACAGCAATTCACTTTTGTACAAGAGAAGCCTCTATGACACTGAAAATATTGATATGCAAGCCTGCAGTCTAGCAACAGCACTTTTACGCTTCCATGAAGAAATGACTCGGGCAGAAGTGGCAGGGGGATATACTGAAAGAGCTATCGCTCATTTTCAGGCACTCATTCATTTCAACAGCAGGAATGAGCCATGGGTGCAATCCGACTTGGATCACCAACGTGCAATCGCTGGTTTTAGCGCGAAGTGGAATAGTGACGCTTCCCGTGTCGGAGAAATTGAGAAGAATCATACTGTTCCTCCAGGTTTACCCACAAATACTCAGCTAGAAGCAGTGTGTCGTCATGAGGAAGAGTCCATTCTTGGTTCAATCAATACACCATCGATCATTCGCACACAGAGGCATTCGGAGTCACTTCTAGAGGAGCACTTGAAACAAGCTGATCTTGACGAAGATGAAAATGGGCAACGAAGAATTCCAACGACCAATTCAAGTGTTCAACGTGGAGAGTGGGTGTACAGTAACCTTCACGGATATCGGATCTGGATTGCCGATGCAAACGAAACAGAAGAATATGAGAGAATTCTCCTTGAGCTTCGAGGAGCCGAAGAGTACCAGCTGAAAGAACAAAAGCGCGCCAGCCGCCAACAAGCAAAGATGAAACGGAAGGATGCTATCATCCAAAAGCAAACAGATGAGCGAGCATGTTACGAGCCGATTGAAGAAACAGACGAATTTGTGCAGTGGCTTCTTCAAGAGCGTCGTGCAGAGGTAACCCAGTGGCAGCCATTACGATTTACGAATCCAATGCACAAAACGATGATCGAAGAACAACCTGACCGCTCCGTTCTGACAGAGGAGCTTCTGCCATTCGTATTTCGAGTCCCACGGATCCTACATACCAGACTATTCACAAACTACCTGCGTTTGTTAGGTGTGAAACTCAGATTTCAAGAAAATTCGAAAGACGGGACATCTTTGGATTCCTTCGACGAGCTCAAAGAGCTCACAGAGCCAATCATACGAGCCCTCAGTGTCGACGACGTGAACGAGATTGCATTATCACCCTCACATCGTTTGGAACTGGTGCTTCAATCGTTGCAAGTAGTCACTGTTGATGCCTTGGCCGCTACCGATCCTGCGAGAATTCGCTTTATCAGAAGCGTTTTTGCGGCATCCTTGCAATGGTTTACAGAACAAAAATCAAGGCGTTTTTTCAAATCGATGTGGATGGAGTATGAATACAACGTGGTAAAGCAATCACGTCGTGATGAGAATTCATCGATGCTGGATCAGTTCAGATCGTTTTGCCAAACGCTGCTAGAAGGTGAGTGTTCAAACACCACCGTCGACGCTGATTTGATAGCAACCTATGCATCCATTGAGTTACGACTGGGAAATGAGCGCCAGGCCGCTCGCGTTTGTGATAAGACGTTTCCATCACTCGAACTGGGTGAAGATCATTCGTCTGGACGTCATACCAGATATCACCGTGTTCTGTTTATTCGACTGCAACAGACATTCGGCCAACTCTCAGCCAAACACAACAGATCCCTTGAAGCATTATATCTTCTATGGCAAATTTGGCATTCGTCCAACTCCGAGCCGTTATACTCTTTGAAGAAAACGCACCGGAAGAAGCCTGACAGCCTAGACGTGATATTGAGACAACACCGGGATGAACGCGGCGAAGAAACCGTTAGCATCTACCGAGTGGAGCTTGAAGTAGCAGCCAATGAATGCAGAAAGTCCCCAAGAAGATATCAGCCAAGCGGCTGTCTTGATCACTGTCAAGTGCCCTTCGCACTCTTCAACCTCTGTGTTTCGTTGTACGCGACCCGCGGGTTTGAAGCTGCCCGAATTGAGTTTGGACAACTTCTTCAGGCATCGACCGCACTAGGAGACGATTCCTGTCATTTGCAACGTGGCTGGGCTTTGTTTTTTGTCTTCTTGCAGAACCATCAAGCAAGTGAGATGCAGCCGCGGTTGTCACCACGCGCATGGAGAGAGTATGTGGGTCTAGCAGTCGAAAAATTCCCTTTTGATCCACTCTTCTTGCGACTATTTGTTGACGCCGAGACGAGCAACACAATGTCTCAAACATTACGGAAGTATTTCGAGAAGCGTCGTCAAACTTGGTTGCGATGTGCCGACTCGCCAGATTTGATCGAATGGTTATTTGCCCTTTTGTGTGAGTTTGCAAGGGCTGAACGCCAAGGTAAACAATACTTTTCGAGTGACACTATGATTGACAGGACGGAAGTACAACCAACTTGCTGTTTAATTCATCACTGGGGGAAGAATCGCATCGCTGTGTCTCGCATTCGTCGCGTTTTTGAAGAAATGGTTAGCCAACCGAAGACATGCGGGAGTGGTATCGCCTGGCGCCTGTACCTTCGTTTCGAGGTCGCGGTTGGGAAGATCGACGCAGCTCGCCGAGTTTTCTATCGGGCAATCGCCAACTGCCCATGGAGTAAGGCACTGTACAGTGATGGAATCCGCATTTTGAGGCCTTACTTGAGAGATGACGAATGCCGCGAGATTCTTGACTTCATGGCAGCAAAGGAGTTGCATGTACGGGTTGATGTCTAAGAAGATATCTAAGAATAGGAAGCTTCATGGTGTGTTGGAGCATCCAGTCGGCAAGGTATTGACCGATGATTACAAGTCGTGTTTGGATTGAGGGAGAGACTCAACGACTTCCGGTTGCTCCTGGATCTCGACCAGTTAGGCACGTAGGCGGACAACACTCGCGCAAATCTGTAGTCGATCGCTTGCAAGAGCTGAGCAATGTTTCTGCTCTAACACAAGATTGCATTTTACAAGAAGCCCTCCCCGACCAGCGAAGTCTGTTGATAGCTGCCGCGCTCGTGGATCAGCGTATGTACCTGGCAAGTAGTATTGATTGTAGAGCCCGACAGACTAGACATTGTCGCCACAAACGAGAAAGATACTTACCACTATTAGCTCCGATCACTCGGTCCAATTCGCCAGTGAAGGACCAAAACATAAACATTCAACATCTCCGACAGCCTAATACAAGTGATTTCACCAATGAAGTTCTCACGATTTGGGAGGAGAAGTTTGTCCAGCACCAGTTACTCAGGAGCGATATTTTGTACCTCCTCGTGCACGATGACATCCTCGGGATTATCGAGAGTGCGGTGATTTTGAGCGAATCCCGAATGAGTACAGCTCTGTTTTTTGACCTCGAGATGATACTACAGCAGCTTGATCGGCAAAATGTCTCGAACCCGGATTCGCCTCAACCAAAAGGGACACTGCATCGAAGGTTGCTTAATGTTATATGGACTCGTGAGCTATCCGCCAAAGCCAGATTTGAGTCTGCACCTCTCCAGACTGGTACATCACACAGCGAAGCGTTTCCCCCAACTCCTCGTCTTCGGTTATTGAGCCCTGTTCAACGAGTAGAATATCCACGAAATCATACAGGCACCTTGACAGCGAATGGCTCATTCACTCAAGCCATTTCAAAGAAAACAAATAAACAGAAAACTCTTCAGCATCTAGTTGATCCAGGAAGCAAGTTTATGAGCCTGAAGGGGGACCTTCAACTGTCCCGTCAAACGCTCTGGACCCACAGCAACAATGGTATGCGTGATTTGGGGATGAGTATGTACTATTGGCTAATAAGCATGTATTGTATGACAAGTGGCGATCTCTGGAAGGTGGATCCAAGACAATTGCACGGATGAACTCTTGAGACATAGATCCCCAGTTATCCTGAAGATGCGGAAGCAAGTAGCAGCGCGATACCTGTTCGTAAGTGAAAGCTACGTGTGCTGTGGAGTGCATTAAACTAACACCTGCCATCCCAGTCGATCTTGATGTTGAGGACGTCTAAAGCCGTGACATCTCGTTTTCAGACTTGGATGATTCACACCGGAGCTCTTCGCTACGAGGCCTTCGTTCAGCGATTCTGCCGACTGTAAGACTCGTGCAAGTTTCATGTCTTCCTCAATCTGACCTTGATCTCAATACTCTTCGCTAGGAAAAGTGCACTGAAAATCATGACCATGGCGCGTCGGGTTCTCAAGCGGTCGTTCTACACGAGGTGGGAGCGTTGGACCTCAATCACAGCCCATCAACGCGAGATGGAAAGACTGGCTGCAATTGCTACTGTTCAAAGCTGGATAAGGCGTCTCCTGGGCAAAAGGCGAGCGATGACGTATGTCGTCACCCATAGTGCAACCATGATCCAAGCAGCATGGCGTGGCTATCACTGTAGACGAACCCTTCGAAGACGCAAGCGCTACACCGCATACTGTGCAAGTGCGCACGTGGTACAACGCGCTTTCCGTGCATACCACAATCGCCGCCAGTTTGCGCTTCACTTGGCTCTCCACCGAGCGTCACTCTGCATTACACGGAGTCTACGACGTTACTGTGCGCGACGTCGCCTTTTCCAGTCATGGTGTGAACGTGTCGCACGTTTTCATTCCGCTGCGGTCATCCAGTTATGGATGCGACAGACACTTCGTCGCATCCGAAATGCTCGCCACCTCCACGCGCTACAGAGAGCGGCAGTACTCACTCTCCAGCGCTTCTTCTTCTTTGCTCGCTTCCGAGTTCGCTTCGGGACCCGCGTCCAGCGACTCATCCAGAGACGCCATCGCGCTGCCGTGCGGCTTCAGAACGCCTACCGCGCCAAGATGGCCCGCGCTCGGTTCTACATACTCAAGGACGAACTGGAAGCCCAGCGACGACAGGAGATCCTCCATGCAATGTGGTCCAACGCCTACGCGACGACACTCCAGCGATGGTGGCGGAAGTGTCGACGATATCTCGGTGCATTATCAGCAGGAGTATTGACTACCACCCATTCAGAGTGATGGTCAGTTTGGCCGTTGGGTTTTGCCATGAGAAAGTGCAATGGGGCAGTCCCCGTGTTTGATTCGTGCAAAATGGACATCATCCTGCGCGTTTGACCAATCAGAAGTGCCGATCTCGATGTCCCTCTTCAAGTTAATACGGGGGCGCTATGTCCGATGGGAGGGTTCCGGACCTTATGTGGCTCCCCCCACTGCGACTGTCCTGACTTGTGGACTTCGAACATGACGGCGGCCAAGAGCATGGCGGCGGGCGGCGTCCGCGTCTGTGCGCGATTCCGTCCCCAGAACAAGCTCGAGATCAAGCAGCAGGCCGTGGAGGTCGTGCGCCTGGAAGATGACACGACGGTGCGCATCGGAGCCAGCAACGGCAGCTTTGACGCCGGCCACACTTTCACGTTCGACCAGGTCTTCGGGACAAGCTCGACGCAGGCAGAGGTGTATGCTGCGACCGCCAAGCCACTTGTGCAGGCGGCGTTGCAGGGCTATAACTGCACGTGCTTTGTGTACGGTCAGACTGGTACGGGTAAGACGTTCTCGATGGAGGGCGTGCCCGGTGACAAGGAATACGCTGGGATTATCCCGCGTGTCATGGACGACATCTTTGACGGCATTGAGAACATGCAAGCAGAGCTCGAGTTCATTGTGCGCGTGTCGTACATCGAGATCTACCTCGAGAAGATTCGTGACTTGCTTGAGCCATCGTCCAACAATCTGAGTGTGCGTGAGAGCCGCGAGCGTGGCGTCTGGGTCGCAGGAGCCACTGAAGTGTGTTGTGCATCCAGTGACGAGATGATGGCTGTCATGCGTCTCGGCGGAGCCAACCGAGTGATTTCGTCGACCCGAATGAACAACGATTCATCACGCAGTCACTCAGTGTTCATCATCACGATCGAGCAGCGCAATGTCACGACGGGCTCCACCAAAAGCGGCAAGCTGTTTCTCGTCGATCTCGCCGGTTCGGAGAAAGTCGGAAAGACACACGCCAAAGGACAAACGTTGAAGGAGGCTCAACACATCAACAAGAGTCTCAGTGCACTGGGTAGTGTCATGAACGCACTCACAAGTGGACAAGCGAACGCTCATATTCCGTACCGTGACTCGAAGCTCACTCGACTCTTGCAAGATTCACTCGGTGGCAACTCGGAGACGACTCTGCTCGTGTGCGGAAGCTGCAGTAGCTACAATGCAGAGGAGACACTTACGACACTACGCTTTGGACAGCGGGCCAAGAGCATCAAGAACAAACCGAAGGTGAACGAAGAGCGCACTGTTGCGGAGTATAAACAGCTCCTAGCAGAGAAGGAACAAGTTATCGCTTCACTCCAGGCCCAACTACAAGCTGTGGCAGACTCGACTCAAGACAGTGGCGCTCTCCGAGCTCAAGGCAGCATCAATGAGGAGCACACCAAAAACGTTCAAGAGCTCATGGCAAAGCTTGAGCAACTGGACGACGAACTTCTCTCCAAGTCGACTGAAATCGCGAGCCTAGAAGAGCGCGTCATCGAACTTGAGGGTAAAGAGAAGGAGTGGCGGGACAAGGAGCTCCAATTCACGAAATTGGACCAACAGACTGAAGAACTGACCAGCAAATTGGCGTATGTTGAGAGCGAGTTGGCAGCCAAGTCGGACGAATGTGACAAGCTTCAAGAACTGCTAGTGGCCGCGAAGGAGCAGCAAGACGACGCCGACTCGCGACCAGTCCTTCCTCATGGACGACCATACAGCTATAGCGATGCTGATGCAGCACGAAACGCGCTCGAAGCACTGCGTAAAAATGGCAGTAGTGGAGGTGGAGGAAGCATCGAGACTGAACTTCTGCGCCAGCAATTGAGCACGAAAACGACGGAGCTCGAATTATGCTCGAAGCGAATGCACTCCCTTGCAGAAGAGCTGGACAACTGCCACGGCTTCTACGAACGCCAGATCGCGTTGTTCCAGGAAAAGATTCGTGAGTACGACTCCTATATCAAGGGCTTCATGGAGATGGGAGATGGGGACGATAAGTCTACTCAGCTCGAGTCTCAGAAGACCAAAACGCTGCGTTCGGTGCGAGGTGGTGTGGGAGCTTCGAGTAGCCACTCGGTCCATGCGACGCAGACGAAGCAACTGCGTGACGCCCTTGCGGCTGCTTCCGGGAGCAAAAAGCAAAATGGTGATGCCGAGCCAGAGCAGTATCACCGTCCTCGCTTCGTGAGTTCCGCGTCGACTGCTCCTGATGGCTGGGTACTCGATGAAGAGGTGTTCCCGATGGCACCTATCGACATGGACTCGCCTGTTGTTCAGCGCCTCATTGCCAGTATGCCAGAGAAGGGACGCGAGAAGATGTACAAATGGCTCGTGTTCGTTCTCGAAGGCCGTGATATCCGAGCAAACTTCCATCCTGAAATCTCAATGGAAGGTATCAACGATGAGATCAGTCGTGACATGAGGCGTCTCATTATTCCATTGCTCAAGAAACGCCAAGACATCGACGTCGAGTCGTTTGTACGCACTCGCTTTGTCAAAGTATCGGACTTGAAGATCAAGCTCGTGCACCGTCATCGTGATATCATGCACCTTGAATCCACTGCTGAGGATGAGGATCAAGGAAGTACGGATGCGACGATGGAAGCTGGTACACGCCGTGGCTCTGCTGCTCCTAAGGACCTGGGAAAGATGTGGGCAAAGGAGCACTTATTTTATGGCCCGAAGAGCGATCCAGCGAGCGAGTCAGTGCTTCACACACCGCGTGTATTGGCCACCAGTGGCCGGCTTGATCGTTTTGTGTCCGAACCCGTTGATATGAGTGCGAGCATCCAGGAATCGAAGAACATCTTGAGCTCAGCTGGTGGGGCCACATTGGTGAAGGATTCAGCTGACAATGCGTCTAGCAGTGCCCCCAGTTCATCGAAGGATGGCACAGGGCTAGGCCTCGGTGGCATGCTGAACCGCTTCCGTGCTCGCCAGGCAAGTGTTAGCCACGTGCTTGGTGACGTGAAGAGTGCATTGACGGCACGGTACCATAAGCACCATGTCCACGAAGATACTATGTGCGACGGATGCGGGATGAGTCCAATTGTTGGAGCGAAATGGAAGTGCAACACATGCGAAGACTACGAGCTATGTGATGGATGCTACAGTTCTGGCATCCATGGATGCGACGTCAGCCTCGAGATGTGCCGCCGCATCGAGCAAGTTGCTGTGCAGAAGCACCGGTCGCTAGCTCAATACCCCGAGTTGTTCGAGCTGCTTCGTGCACACATTTGCGGTGACGACGTCGTGCACTTTCGACAGGTCGTCGAATGGCTGTGTGACATTGTTTCCGGGAAGCCTGTTGCGCAACTGAACCAACGGAGCATCGTGAAGAGCGGCTTGCATCCAGAGATCCGAGCGAGATTGGTGGGGCAGCTCGGGGCGCTCGCCAGTGAGCGAACAGACTTGGAGATGAAGACTGAATGGTTCGTCGAAGCCGAAGAAGATGAGGAAGAAGATCCGAGTGAGGGAGAGAGCGACAATGCCAGCACTAGTACCCACAGTCAGAATGGCAACTCTGAAGGCTCATCCACACAGGCTGTCCGTGAGGGCGTGGAGCTCGAGACTCTTAGGATGTATGTTGTCGATGTGGCTGCTACAAGCGAGGCAACTGTCGCGTCGGGACCTGGCTCATCGCATAAGCTCTCACACGGCGATCGCAACGTCACTAGTGTGACGTCCGACGGCAGCAACGGCTCTGTTGCATCCGAAGGAACCACATCAAAGTTGGTGTGATGGGTGAGAGGACATGGGCAGTTGGTGTAAGCAGTCAGTGACCAGAGTCCACGTGAGTTATCAGTACAAAGGCGCTCTTTTGTGTAGTATGCATTCGATCATCTTCTGTGCGCTAGTGTGGGATTCTGGACGACATAACCAGGTGCTGAGAACAAAGCTGCAGCAGACAATCAGCTGTACGCAGTTAGGCCGTTTTGGCCATGAAGCGCGCAACGAACTCGCGCTGCTCCACGGAGAGACCCCACACGGGCGCGCCCTTGACGACCAGGCGGCCCAGTAGCGCAGCATGTTCTTCTTGCGCAGTGAGCTCCTTCCAGGCCTTGTCTTCATCACTAGGGGAGCGCAGCGTCGCACGCTCAGCGTCCCAGTGGTCCATGAGACGCTGGAGAGCGTCTAGGTCCTTGGGCTCCGCACGGGATCCAGGCTGAAACACAGCGTTCTTCTCGGAGCGCGACTTGATGGACCCGTAGAACCCCCCCTGGCCTTCATATGGCTGTCCGCCGGAGTAGGTCGTGAAGAGGGCGCGCGCGGACGTGGGCTGGCGAGCACGCAGCACAGCACGCGCGGCCGAGGCGGCAGCAGAGCGGAGCATGATGAGGGGGCGAGAACACAGAGTCGGCGGTAATGAGGATGGATGCGCAATGGCGATTACGGTGAGCAGCTATAGGGGTGAGTTGAACACGGGCTGAAGTAGCGTAATGGCGTGGTCCACGTCAACATAGACTCATTTCCTAGTTTAGAGGACAGGAGTCATGTGGCCTATACATGAATTAATCAGCCTCTGTTGGGTTCGTATCGCAGGGTGTAAAAAACAGTAACGTGCCAGTGATCATTCGGCGACTCAGAAAATGACAGGGTGAAAGTATAGCGTGTTCCTAACCGATACCTAAAGGGGCCTGAGACTCAGGCCCTGAGTCCGTCTCAGGCCACCACCTGTTGCGTCGGTTGAACAGCATCTCGGGTTAGGGGTGGGCTCATCACGACGGAGGAGGTCAGCGCCCGCCCGAGGCATCCGGATCGCGTCGGGCAAATGCGCGTGGCTCTAGTGCCTCATTCCTCATTCGCGGTCCCTCACCATGGCCAAGAAGAGCACCTGTGCCAGTGGCAGTGGCATGGACGGCAAGAGCCCTGCTGCCCCGAAGGAGAAGAAGGCGGATACAGCCAAGAAGAGCGGCGGGAGCTCCTTGCTCTTTGTCGTGCTGCCGCTGCTCGTGGCAGTGATCGGTGGACTCTACACGACGCTTCTCGTGCCGCCAGCTCCTGGCGCGGTGGAAGTTGCGTCGACAAGTGCTGGTGATGCCGCGAATGCTTCTGCGGGTGTGGAGACGGACACAGGAACAAGTGCAGCGCGTGGCTCAGGAGATCGACGACAAGTATCCTCCGCTGTACGACAAGTACACGAGCGAGCTCGTGCACATCACGACCCAGAAGCTT
>KE463870.1:13108-28705 GCA_000387445.2 Pythium aphanidermatum DAOM BR444 | reverse complement strand
AATGCCGTGCGTTTGAGATCCTTGGTGACCTCACCCCCGTCACTGAAGCGATGCGGAAGGGAGCGCGAGGTCTGCGTGATGAAGGCGTCGTGTTCCTCATGCTTAACGGTGAGAACGACGGCGTCTACATCAAGTGGGACGTTGTGGACGAGTGTTTGCGTGAAGTCTCTATGGCAGCAGCTGAGCGCTTGGGAGCTGATGTGGATGTGCTTGCGAACGGTGTTAAGCTTATGACACAGATGGGTCTGCCGATTACGACAGCCCAACAGCTTGATGAGGATGCTGGACGCATCGCTCATGTACTCTTGGAATTTCAGATCTGGGTCTGGCCTGGTGTGGAAGTGGGCTACGAGTTCAACGTCGATGGAGTCAAGGTCAAGACTTTGTCGATGCGTCCTCGTGTCTTCAGCACGGAAGGATTTTTCACAGAGGAAGAGGCCCAGGAAATCATGCGTCAGGGAATTAACCGCCTTGAGCGTTCTCCAGTCGACAGCCCGGACGCTGTCGATGGGTATCATTCGGACCGAACTAGTTTCACCGCGTTCCTCAAAGACAACCAGTTCACTCGCGATTTTCGTGCCCGTACGGCCAAGCTCACGCGATTGCCGAGCCCCTCGTTTGTCGAGCGTCTCCAGCTCGTGCGATATGAAACCGGACAGTTCTTCCGAAAGCACGAAGACTATTTCGACTCGAAGAAATTCGTCCCGAAAGACGAGATCGCCGCTGAGGACTACGCCACGTGGGCGACGTGGGCATCTGCCAAGATCATTGAGCTGCAGGAAACTGGCGTTGAGATCCCTGAGGCTTTCCAGCAAGGTGGACCAATGCACCCGAACCACCAAGATAAGACTACGTTCCAGCATGCACTGCTCGAAGCGTTCTTGGAAGATGCTGACGCGGTTGACTTCTTCCCCGAACACACCGATGTAGACTGGGGCAACTGGATCCGTGAGAACTTGAGCAACAAGGCGAGCGACATTGTCGGCCCCTTGCTTCTGGATAAGGGCTACATGTTGCCTCATATGATCAAGGCGTGGGAGAAGCGTATCGGTCTGCCTGAACTCAAGTTCACAATCCCTAAGCGCCCTATTAGCGGTGTGACCCACTACTTCCGCTGGCTGCGTTGGGCAAAGGAGCGCGTCCAGGATCTTCTCGACGAAGATCCTGCACTCGTGCCAGAAGACTTCCGTCCTAACGGCATCAGCTACCCAACATACAACGTGCGTTTCCAGAACCGCCTTGTCGAGTTCATCCTGGAAGACTACTCGGAAGAGTTCCTCCTCAAACAGTTTGGAGAAGAGTGGACCAAGTGGCTCCTCGACAACCGCGACTCAAAGGACGTCCTGTGGGAGGGACTCAAGGTCACAACCGACATCTTTGACCTAGCTGTCAAGTCGTTTACGAAGCGTGCAGGCGAGCGCTTTGCCTATGAGTAGGTTCCTCGTGCCCGTGTTGATGTGAACTGGTATCTGACTGCCCCTTTCTATGTGCAATAGGACGCCCAAGCACCTTCAGCACTTTGAACCAAACCGCTTCGTTACAGTCTTCCTGTACCTGAATGACTGTCCTGAAGGTGGTGAGACCGTCTTCCCGTACTCGAAGGAGCGTCTTGTGACGGGCATCCAGCGCGAGGGCATGCAGGAGTGCTCGGAGGGCCTCGCCGTGCCTCCTATCAAGCTCACGGCGGCAATGTTCTACGCACAGACACCACAGAACTTCCCTGACACTGCCAGCCTCCACGGTGGCTGTCCACCAGCACGAGGTACCAAGTGTAAGTTTTATCTCCTCGCCCTTTGGTTCGCAGACGCAAGTGCTGACTATCGATCCTGTATGATTGCAGACGGTGCCAACTCGTTCGCGTGGAACGCCGATGCTGATGAAGGCGCCAACGCATGGGATCTTGGCTCGGACCTCAAGCGCAACCCGACGGCTGACGACGGTTGATATGATTCCGTTGCAGCTCCATGCCACAACTGTGTATGTGCCCAGTAATGGATGTCATGACTTGGTTTACAGCCTGCTCTTCGTTACGCCTTGTCCTTGGCACTCTCCCCCTTGGCCTCTCGCTTCGCCTTGGCGGCTGCGATCTGGTTCCCATCGCTACGGCGTCAGAATCGCCACCCGACCTGCCATGCTCTTCCATCCCCGTCCGTACCTTGGCCGCCGTCGCCTCCTTCCGACTGCCGAACTTGGCGTTCTTGTGGTGCACACGCGACGCCTGCCCCGTGGCCGTGGTCGCTGCGATGGCCTGGCGCGCCGTCTCCTCACACGCCTCCTTCAGGCGCTGCGCCACGCGCTTGTGCTGCATGTCCGCCATGTTCCGTCGTCCCGTTCGATGCTGTCGTCACGCCGACATGCACTCTCTTCCAGTACCGTCAAATCCCAGAAGAGGTCAAGCTTATAACTGTGTGTATCATTAGTGGGTAAATTATCTCCTTGAGGTTCCTATTTTTTCTAAAAAACTATGTACCTTGAAATGATAATATCCATGCACCTTCGTTTGACAATCGAACTTTCGATGTGTTCTAAGTGTTGTGACTACCAAGTAGTCATATTGCTGCTCATTCTGTACCTGTTCACGACTGACGCGACACTCCATGGCTGGAGACCAGACGCATCGGCATCCTCATCGTCACTACCGCCTCCCGCTCCGACACAGACTGCCTTCAGGCGACTTCTATCGACTGCGCAGCCACTCGACTGAAGTGACAACGCGCATCCACGTCGTATCGCGCAACTCGGAGCTTCGGATCTCCAGTCCATCACCCGATTTCACTGGTGCACAGCATGGCGCCGGCACGACGCGCGACCGCGAATGTCGACGGTGCGAGCACATGAGCAATAGGAAATTAGTGCACACCGACTAACAGACGCGTCTTGTATGGACAGCTCACGTGTGGAAGAGCTACTTGGCCGCTCGCATCGACAGTGGCCACACTTCGGAACGCCACTCAGTGAACCGGTCACGGAAACGACCCAAGCCAGCGACGACAGGGCCTCAAGTATCGTTCCGAGACGATGCGCTTACAAAGCAGCAACAAGTGACGCGGACGAGTGTGCGTCGCTACTGGGAGGCACTGGGTGTGCAAGAGCGTCAGCAGATATTATTCGTTGATGATGCGGAGCTGGTCAAGCAGCTCTACAAGCTGAATCTAAGCCTGCTATGTGTCGGACTCATGCAACGCCACCTGAAAGCTGGTACTGCACGCACTGTCGCGGCCTCGGGAGGCAGCACCCCGAGCACAACGGCATTGGCAGACTCTAAAGCGCCCACAGTGGAGGCGGCAGAGCGCAGTGTCGACCCAACGGTGTCATCAACCGATGCTGCCCACACAGCGCAGTCGCAGTCCACAGCGTCACAAGCAGACAGTGAACGTACGTACGATCTACTGGAAGCGATGGAGTTCATGGACATCGGCACGGGCATTCTGACTGTTAAGACCGAGTTGGTGGAAGATGTGGACAGAATGTTTGCACTCGTCACCGCTGTACTCCATGGCTTTCTTGTGTCGATTCATATCCTGTCGGAGGCACAGTTTCGTGCACTCTTCATCACGGAAAGCGAGGTGATCAACACGTGGGAAGATTACGAGCGCCTCATTGCAATGCTGGTAGAGCAACTCATGCTGAGAAGTTACGTGGCCCACTTGGAGAAAGAGGCGACACAGCAGATGGAGGCACTCATTCTAGAGGCATCTCTCGAGAGCAAGACATCATCCATTGCTCAAACACCAAATGCCAATCCGACCAAAAAGAAGAAGAAAAGCAAGAAAAAGAAGAAGGCGAAACCGGATAACCAATGCGATCAGGAGACTGACACGCCCACAGAGCCACCACAAGCTGAAGGCATAAAGTTGCATCAGGACTCGGAGTGCGAGCCGGAGAAAGAAGCTCCTGAAGAAGTGTACGCCTGTGGAAGCGAGTGCAGTACAGAGGATGCAGACGCATCTGGCCCTACGAGCCCAGCGAGACCGCGCAAATCGTTAAACCCACATGCTCGCGAGTTCCAGCCTCCTCCGTTTGTCGTGGAAGAGTTGAAAAGTCCAGTCTCGGGGAAGCGTAAGCTGGACGACTTTATCATTCACATTCCCTGGCAAGACCTCTTGGACGAAGATGAAGACGGAGACGTTGAGCTCGTAGCCATCAAGGACTTGCACGCAAGCGGAGAGCTCGGGTGTCGCCGTCCGCGTGAGAAGTACCGTCGCCGCGAGCAAGACGATGCCGAACTGCAGTGGCAACTACAGCACGTGTATGCGTCCACTTCGTCGATGCTCGGATGGGACTTCACCCACCAGCGCGAGATCTCGGTGCAGTTGCCGCCCGTCGACCCATGGTCCGACGCTGCCTTGTGGCGGACGGACCCACGCGATGTCGTGCGGTACTACTTCCCACCTCCCAACGGCCCTCGCTCTGGTGGCTTCCTGCCACCTGCATTGATGACTCCTCCGCAGTCTGCGGACCCGTCTCTGTGTGTTGGCCATTGGCTGCCTCCTCCTGGTGGTGGTCCTCCATCGCGGTACTACTTCGCTCCCGCCTCCAGTGCTCCACCATCTCCTGTGCGTCGCTTGTCTTCCTCCTCGCCCCCCACCAGCAGTTCCTCTCCGTCCGTGTTCCCACCCTTCCTGCCTCCTCGTGGCGCGCCCGTGTCCCTCTGGGATGACTACCACCCGCATGCGGCATCCCCTACGCTCCACCACTTCGGTAGCGACCCACTGCATCCCCGAGCGTCGCCCCCACACGCAGAGCCGGAGACCGATTAACGTAGTGTACTTCCCTCCATGTTCCCCATCATGTCACAAAGATCTGAAATGTAAATCCACTTAGATAAGTCCACCCGTGTCCAATTCGTATTTAGTAGAGACATTCCAGTACCCACTTTATCCTTCTCTCTGATTGGATAAAATTCCTTCCAGTGTGCATGTGTGGCCTTGGGAGTCGCTGGTGCTCAAAGACCCGACGACCGTAAGCCCGAGGACCATGGCGCTGGCGATGACGACGATGGCGGCGGCCAAGGCGCTGCAGCGCACGGCCACGAAGGCGCATGGCGTGCCGGCGGTGGTGCTCGCGGCCACGCGTGGCTTTGCCGCCAAGAAGAAGGCCGCCAAGAAGGGCAAGAAGGGCGGTGAGGACGCCAACTTCGAGCTCATGCTGCGCACGGTGCGCGGTCGCTACCCAGACGCGTACGTGAACAACGAATGGAAAGCGGGGAGAGGCCGTGGCTGATAAGCATGAATCGTGTATGGTATGGGTGTTTGTATACACAGCGAGCCATTCACAGAGGAAGAAGAGCAGCGCTTCCAGGAGATCGGTCGCCGCTACAACGTCATGAGCTCGATCCGACACAACCACTACATGAAGGACCTGCAGACCAAGATTGACCTCAAGTGGGACGCCATCAACGCCCTGCCAGTCGAGTTGCAGCAGGAGGCTCTCGAGGTGGACGACGCGGCGTGGCCAGAGGAGCGCGGCTTCGCGACGTGGACGCCACCGATTGAGGGCTTCTTCCGATACTCGGGTGAGGACGGCGAGATCGAAGAGTAAGCGCTGGCGCAGCGATGCAGTTAGAAATGGAGAACGAAATGCACACGACACAGAGACCGTGGCCTCTTCCTAGCTCTTCTGTCTCTCTGTCTGTCGGTCTCTCTTTGGCATAAATAAGCTGTGGCACAACTGAGTGATGGCTACGTCGAGTACGGCGGCGGCGCCAGTGCAGCGGTGAGCTCACGGACAAGCGCAGCGTCCGCCTCAGCCTCATTCTCACTGTCGCGTTCACTGGTCTCGTCCACCGTCTGCAAAGGGGACGCTGTCGCACTGCCAAACGGCTCGTCGATGGACTTGTCACCGCCTCCAGGCTGTTTCGAGAGCCATTCACGCACATTCCGCTGGATCACCAGTGACGCCAACGCGTGCGTCTTCATCCGAGCAAAGTTCTTCCGACAAAGCACGCCACGTGTGGCCGCCTGCACTTTGATCGTGACGTTTCGAGTCTGGAGAAAACTCTTGCGAGCGAGCATCGACCTTGCGGCCGCCTGCACCGTCACAGCCGCTCGCTCTCGCTCGGACATTTCTCGACGGTACGAAAGCTCTCGCTCGGTCTCTGCTTCCTGCTTTTGTTGGTCCTCGATGCTTTTGGCAGCCTCATGGAGGCGTTTGGTCGTCTCACGCATGTTTCGGCAGTTCCGCCGCAGCAACCACGCCCGAACGTTGTGCTGGATCACACGCGCTTCTTCTTCTAATGACTGAAGTTCTTCCGGCCCCATGAGCTCCATTGCTGCTTCTAGGCGGTTCATGTTCTCTTCATCATCGGCGATCACACTCTTGACGTCCGAGTCGCAGATGGACTCACTCTCACCTCCTGTTACACTCGTAACAGTGCTACTTGCGAGCATGTCCATGCCTTTTGAGGGCGACGATGCAGACGACGATCCTGTCATCATGAATGTTGCAACACTATCCTCGCTGATACTGCTGCCTCGCCGCTTGGACGTTGTCATGGCCGTCGAGGCAGTCGCCGAGAGATCACGCGAAATGCTGAGCGATAGAGCGCACTTGTCGTGGAGACTCATGGTCGAGAACGCGCCCATCAAGAGTTTGCGGTTGTGCTCCTGGTTGTCACCCGCATAAACCGCCGAGCGGGATGATGACGAGGCTCCGACTCCATCGACATCTCCTTCACCATTCATGCCTTCAGATGTCCTACCAAGTCGTTCCTGGGAGCTGCTGATTGACTGGAAGTCGTCTTCACTCGCAGTGGCCTCGTCGATCTCCATCCCAGTAGCCGTCGCTGCCCACAGGTCGTTGCTTGCGATTTCGGCCTCGTCCACCGCTGACGGCGTCCAGTTTTCCCCCATGAGTTGGCGTAGCTGCTGCGCCACTTCGACGTGTCCTGATTTTTCTGCTCGATCTGCTGCCACGAGGCCATCAAAGTCGAGCAGGAACACGTCAGCACCCGATTGGACCAGTTCCTGGACGACTTCTTCGTGTCCGCATCCAGCAGCAAGGTGAAGCGCAGTGTGGCCTTGGGTGCTCTGCTGGTTGACTTGAGCGCCGTGTGACAGGAGCAGTGGGATCAAGTGCGCGTAGTTGTAGAAGCTCACGTAGTGAAGAAGACTGAGTCCCGTCTCGTCGAGTGAGTTGAGTTCGTCCAGTAGCTCCTCGCTTGTGTGAGCAATGGTCACCAGCTTTCGCACCACGTCTTCGATGAGTTGTTCAGAAAGTGACTCGAGATCCTGGTCGCTGAGCTGCTCGATCGTTCCGTCATCCCATGGGATTGTCGTTTCTTCATCGTCAGTGGATCCCACACTCGATTTTCCAGTCGTAGGCACAACTGAGTCTGCACGGGGTCCAGGGAGAGCAACCGCTTCAGTACCTGAAGGAGACGTGTTTGAGTTTGAGTGCCTTGGAGTTAGTGTGGAAGTGGTTCGGATGGCATCTTGAAACTCGGTCAAACGCTCGACAACGCGGATTTTGCACTGGCGCTCGTCCACTGATCACACCGATGGTGTTAGCACATGCATGAAGTCAACGCCACAGAGTCAATGAGACGTACACTCAGTGTCTGCAAAGATCGACAAGTTGAGATCGGGGTTGCTCCAGCGTCGGCCGTCGGAAGATCTATGGCCACTGCTACTACTACTACTGTCGCGTCGATAGAGATGCCGACGAGCGCTGGATGTGACGGGGGAGCGCCCACGTTTACCAGCAGTCCCAACGGGAGTGAGGTTATTGAGCTCGATCGTCAGGCTACTGTCAGCGGCGGGCAGTGATGGTGACGTCGCCACACTTTTGTACTGGAAGCGTCCGATGGTCGAAAGCTGGATGCAGTCAGCACTCGAAGGAGACGAGCTGTAACACACAAAGAGGTCTACGGGTCCTGGTGTAGTTGACGGAGGGGCTGTTGGCGACGATCTAGTTAGTGTAGGAGAGATCGCACGCGTCTAATGTCAGGAGACATACCTGCGCACCGTATCACAGTGTCCGACAGACGCTCAGCGGGCACGCGCGCACTGGCTCCAAACTGCACGTACAGCGCACCTCCGCTTCCAGATGAGGTGTGGTTGATGGTGTGTGGTAGAACCAACGCCGATGCGAGACAAAGCAGAAGCTTCGCGCCCCCGCTCATGAAATCCCAATCTGGTGAAAAGTCCGAGATCGGCACCAGTGGCGTTGGGGTTGCTCCACCCCCGGGTATAGTGTCATGAGTGGAAGCCGACACAGGCGATAGGAGATTCGACAGATCGGAGAACAGAGCTTCTGTGTCCACCTCCTGGACATCGAAACCTCCGAGTGGCGGCGTCTGGTCCTCAAACATACCAGACTCCGATGCTGGATGATGTACACCATTAGCAGAGGGGATCATGTGGGTGGTGTACTCGATGGGGAAGCAATCTGAACGCAGAAAGAATGATGTACATCAGAAGCACTGACTCGATAAGAAGGAGACCTCGATCCAACAAACGACGGATACCACGCGCCTCGTACCTCTCATGATGACATCCATCGAGACGCTGGAACATTCGAGGGGATCCAGTTTCAAAGGAAGGGGAACGAGTTGCTGCGACTCAGACTGTGGCACGTTCTGTGAGGATGACAGCGTTCGCTTCACGCCTTTTGACAACGCAGCTACAGCAAGCGGCAATGGTCGTGTCGGCAACAGCGCCCCATCGGGCTGGGTCGGTCTTGTGGGTTTCGTCAAAGTAGTGCACCAGCATCACGTGCTGATTCGAGTCGCGTAGGTAGTAGCTGCGTCGGTGGAACGTCTTCATACACACGAACATGTCAGAACATGAGGAAATACTACAACACTGAGCTTCATATCGACGCACCGGCACCTCAGCGGAGTGAACGTACGTCCCGAGAATGATGACTTCTCGATTGACGACGAGCTTGGCGCGGTCCTCTCGTACCTGTTGCAGCACCTCCACAGTCAGTCCATCTGATTCGCTTCCTGCCCTATCGACAGCATCTCATGACGCACGCGACCCGAGTTGTCCTTGCGTTTCTGCCACCGCCAGCCGTCCTTCTTGAAATCCGGGACATCATTCACATCGTAAAACATGAGCGCACCACCTGTCACGGACGCCAAGAGGGTCAGCAACAACGTAGGTGCATGCGTGTTCCCCGTTAGTGGAACGTACTCTGCGGACGCGGCTGCAGCGTGTGGTAACACGGCACAGCCGTCTGCTGCCGGTGGTGCAGAAGCAGAAAGACGAGCTCGTCCTTGACGAGCCAGCGCCGCGTGGCACAGAGCCGCAGCTCTCTCGCGCGCGCGTCCACCGCGGCGGTCGACATTGAGTGAGGCGTCAGCTAAGTGTCGGGCGCAGGAGGATCTCGGGACGGGCAGGACGCGCGTGGAGAGATGGAGATGCGAGCTAGCGATGGCGGCGCTTGATGGCGCGACTGTACCTGTGCTGTTGTGCTCGACGAGTCGTACTGGAAGAGACAGAATGAAATAATAGAAAGGCAACAGTACTGATATCAGGACCTGTACTGTAGAGTCGCGGTAGGTTAACGATTCGTTTAAGTGAACGTTCGAAGGCGAGGTCGCGTCGAAAGCGCGTTGAGCAGGATGAAGAGGAGACTTCATGGAGCAGAAGAGCGTCTCTGTCGAGCGCCTGAGTGCTTAGAATAGCTCTGGATACTCATGCTGTCGAGGCCGCCAACCGGCCGAGGCCGCTGGAAGCCATGTTCATACGCGAGGCTTCCAGCGGCCTCGGCCGGTTGGCGGATCGTCAGTGAGCTATTCTTGTTGCTGGAGTTGGAGGTGGTGTGGACGGCAAGGACCTACTGCGACACGAGTCGGGTCGTTTGAAGCCTCGGAACTGACTGGATACGTTGATAGATATCAGTTGATACGAGCTCTTCGCGGAAGCGAGCCGATTCGCCTTGATATGAATGATCGGATTGGATCGGAGCCGTTGGACCTGTCATGCAAGACGAACGTCATGAGATATTGAGCGTGTGGCGCTTGTCGTACAACGTGGTGTCATTTTTTAAGCAATTGATCGGATGAAATTGCCTCGACGGCTAAGATTGATCCCAGATATCCTACGCCCCCTGACCGACTGTCGGGTCCGACCCACCTTATGCCATATTCATACGCAGACCACCATTTATGGACCATTCCACTTGGTTCTTACGTACCTGTTCTTTCCACTCCCTGGCGTGACCACGCGATGGTGAGTCAATTCGCAAGCTTGTTACTCGGATGGTGTGATCAGAAGTGTCCGCCTTGTCGTCCTCTGTTCGTCTAGTGAGCTACTCATGCATCTTCATGGCCCATCTCACGTTCGCATAACTCTTCTTAGTCTTCAACATGAGCGCACTGTCGTCTCTGTTGCATCATGGTGTTTTGGTGGATGGAGTTTTCTCGCGAGCATCCTTCAGGCCCTCATTCCGTTGTCTTCAATGTCCCGACTTCGTATATAAATACTCCATGTCACCTCAACTTCTCGCCACCTTCATAAACCTTCATGTTAAAGTCACATCCGTCTAAATATTCTTCCGCCCGTGTTCCCGTAAATAATCAGCACAGAATCACCTGCAGTCGCTTCATGTGGACTTCAACATCCGTTCCCATACTCGTCAGCCAAACTTGTGCCGTCGTGGTTGGTCGTCAGTCCATTCTCCGGGGTCCTACCAAACTGCATATTACTGACCAAGCAGAGTCGGGTGAGTTGATGCGTCGCCTCCGGCACCCGATCGATTATGAGTGGCTCCGCTCCTCTCCTCCATGGACCATGCGTGCGCGTACCAAAGAGACGCGCCGCATGGAGTGGCGTACAGGACTTGCCGTATCGGTGAAGCAGCCGCCCTGCGTTAAAGAGAGATAAAGACGCGAGTATGGGGCGTGTCGCGCAACAGCGGCATCTGCCAGCAGAATTTTTAACGCGGCATTGTTGCGTTCGGGTCGGATGTGCTCCCGTGTCTTTACTGCTTCACTCAGGTCGTTGATTCATTCAATTCTTATAGTAACTCATGGCCGTGGCCGATTCGAGGAACAAGGACTATGCGATGGCGAGGCTGTATGGAGGCTGCTGCGGTGGCGGCGACGGAGTCGAGGATGGCGGTGGAATACCAGCCTTGGTATCGTGGGGGGAGGCATCATGATGTTCTGCCATGCTCTGTTGATGGCCCAACACACGCAGATGCGTGGAGCAAAGTCCATTGCGACGTGATGGCCTCGAGCAAAGTGCGATGGTGCAGCGCTTGCCTCCACCGTGGTGTGCGCAGTACCCGCCGCCGCGGTCGTTGCGTTCACAGCCTTCGATCACACACAGCCGCGAACCACCATGTAACGCGCAGTAACTGCCTCGTTGAGTGCCCTTCTTGCATCCTGGGAACGCACATCGCTTGCCTCCGCCATGTTGTCGACAGAAACCTCCACCTTGTGAGCTCTTTTGACAGTTGGCGAACTCACAGCGTGGTCCACCGCCATGTGCCTTGCATAGCGAATTGGTCTGGGCGGCCTTTTCACAACCATCAACACGACAGCGTTTACCACCGCCATGTTTGATGCACAGATTTCCGCCTTGACTGCTCTTGTCACATCCATCAACTATACATCGTCGCCCTCCGCCATGGGCAATACATAGTCCGAGCGAGCGTGAACGCTTGCCACAGTTCGGTACGATACACGATCGGCGCACACGTTTAGGCTTCGTCTTCCCCTTGGCTTTGCCAGAAGAAGCGTTTGAGCTTCCTGTTGACGGTGTCGAGGGATTCGATGACTCGGCCGAGGATAGTGCCGAGTCCTCATCATGATGGTGACCTTCATCGTCATCGTCATCATCAAATTCCATGGTGTCGCTTTCGGCCTCTGGGTGCAGGCGGCGGCGTGCTTCGTCCTGCGCGGCCTCACGGGCGAGCGTAGTCACTAGCATATCGAGCAAGGCGTCATCGAGTAGCACGTCGTCGTCATCCATGGCCTCAGTCTTGATCTCAGCCAGTGGTGTCGGACCGTAGACGGTGTTGTCCCGCCCATCGTCAAATGGTGGGGGCCGAGAGGCTGACTTGCCAGACTCCCACATGAGTGAAGTGCTCATGATTGGCTGGGAGTAGAGCGTACCCGGAGGCCAGTACGGAGCATTCTGCATCATAGCCACGGCGGACAGGTCTAATGGAGCCTGAAGTGTCGTCGGAGCGCGGTGTTGCGGCACACCACGGAACGATCGGAGCGAGTCGACAATGGTCGTTGGCTGATTCTGGGTCGGATGTACTCGTGGCGCTGGAGCCGGGGCCAGCGAACAGAGGGGTGTCGAAGAATTCCGAGAATGGACGCGCGACTTGAGAAACTCGAGTTGCTGTAGCTCCTGGGTGAGTCGAGACGCGCACCACCGCCCAGTGTCGGCAGACTGTTGTTCCGGCTGCGGTGGATCCTGCTCTTGCTGGTCGCGTCGGTGCGTTTGGGCACCCATCTTTGCTGCGTCCGGGGGCGATGGAGCGCGACTGACCAGGGTCGAGCCGTTGTTGAAGCTGCTGCTGGTCGTGGCGGGCGATGCCGGGGACGTGCAGCAGTTCGGCTGGCCGGTCTCTGGCTGGCTGAGCGGCTGCCCTTTAGTTCTGTCGCGAGAGGAACAGTTCGCGTCCATGAAGCCGCCGTCTCGTCGACCCAGTGCCATGCTGAAATGCGGCGGACCGACGTCAACGGGGTGAGACACAGCGCACACCGACAAGCAGGCCGGGCGGTCGGGAGGGCACTCGCGCGGGGGTGAAGTGGTGCAGTGTGCCTGGCGCTTGGCTCTGCGCCCGAGCTTCCGCGTTTCTTTGTGGCGAAGGGGAAACTCAACGCCCCTGCGTCTGGACAAATCGTTGTCTGGGAGTGTGCTAGGCTCTTGGGAACGGGTTAGGGGAGCTCCAAAAGGTGGGATCGAACGCTTGTTGTGAAATGGCTTCACGAACCCGTCAAAATTTATCGACCCAACCACGTCGATGAAGTGACGCTCAGGGAAAAAAGATTACGGTCGTCGTGTGATTTCAGCCAATGAACGCGTGTGACCAATCCCACGGTGTGACGATCTTAATTCCCAAGCCACACACTCCAACCAGCACGTCTACGAGCTTTGCGACGAGCGGCCGCTACGCCACCGTGTTGCCTCAGCCCGATGGCGCCTGTTCGGCCACATCCTCCGCCGCCCGGCCAACATACCCGCCTACATTCAGATGGAAGCGTACTTCTCCGCGGCCGCCGCACCGCTATGGCGCGGACGACCACGAACGACGCTCCCCGTTATCCTCGACCAAGATCTCGTCAACAGCGGCTTCCAGTATCGACTACGTACCACGGATGACCTCGCGAAGCTCCGCGCTGTCGCCCAAGACCGAAAGAAGTGGCGACGCCTCACATCCGGCGTGCTCGACGGCGTCCCGAGCAACGGCGACCCGACGTATGCGGACACTACCCTATGCCGTCGACTAGCAACTCTGAGCCTAGCACGCGAATAGCAACACACAATCTTAGGATCGTGGGTAGCAACGCGAAAACGTAATCAATCAATCAACACACTCGATCACCGTGTGTGTCGGAGCAATCCGTGGCGGTTGCTGATGCCCGCTTGACGCATGGGAAGTGCAACGAAGCCCATGGAATTCCGATAAAATCAGGTCATGAAAGATCCCCGATGTGGATGCGGACGGATACGGTACGGTAAATGTCGCGGAAAATGGCTCCACACTCGGCGAGTGTGGAGTGCCTCGGAGCCCATAGTGTATCCCTTCACCATCATGTCAGCGAACAGAACAGTACAAGAGCCTGAAGAACACTACACTACTGTACAGTAGTTGTCTCTTCTTCACTGCCAACATGTACACGTCTTCAGTCTCCAGTCATTTCCGGCTGCTGCTTAATAGGCTTTCCAAGGTGGGCTGAGCCTGCACTTCATTGTTCTGAGGGCAAATGCACTGATCCGTCGCCACTGATGCGTGGTGGAACTGTGCTGGCGCCAGATGATTGCGGTTTGTGCGAACTTCACAACTTCGGACTCGAGTCTCCGTACTGTACTGTACAGTACAGTGCCAATACGAAGTCTCAGTCCAACGGAAACAGCATGAAGAACAAGATAAAGTTTCGAGGGCTCCGAGGCGCTCGGTCCCACAGAGAGGTGGTCAGCGCAGGATGACGGAAGTCGCAAACGGTTGTTAAAATGTTCCGTTTTTAGAACCCTCATCCACCTGCCGGTCGGTGAGATTGGGCTGTTTCATTATGATTCAGGCAGAGTGTTCGTATGCTCGGCTCCGGTCGGTCGGGAAGCTCCAACGATGGACGAAATTATTGGTCGAAACACAGCCGGAAGACGGTTGGCAGCTAGCTCCTGCTGGAGCCTGGATGCGGATCAGTCCGACTGGGAGACTCTCGAACCGTCATGTGGCCGCCTTGGTAGAGAGAGCAGCACGGCACTAAACGGACATCACATGGAGCTCATTACCGTCATTCTCAGTAGGCAGACTGCAACCTGCACTGCGTGGCTTTGAGTCCGCACACGTCGCTGCCCCCGAGGCTTCACGGCTTCATGTGGTGTGTGCCTCTTGACGTTCCAAAGTTTTCAACCAACATGTCGCCGAATGTGGAATGTCACGTGCAAGCAGCACGCGCACTTGAGGTTAATGCCATGAATGAGATAATTTTGGCTCCTGGCACCATTCATGGCCCTCTCGGTTCATGATGTTACTGCACAAAGCTTTTCCGATTGAGCGCATGGGCGATGCTATTGTCTGAACATCGTCGACCTGGCATGACCTAACGTCTGTGAACAGCAAGCTAACTGCGCTGTTCATTCATGATGAGGTGAGTTGATCCCGAATCTACGTCAAATGATAGTATCCACTGGAGGACCGCCTGCGGTCGTCGTTGTGACTAGATGCTCAGCATTCTCCACGACGAGAAGCACACGAACGAGTGAAGTACGAATCGTGCGCAAGTGCTCATAGTGGCTATCGCAGCAGCAGAGTGATCGTTATGAACGATACCAGCATCTGAGAGTGTCTGCGACTCTCCTTCCGACCGAGTTTTATTTTGGCAGCCCATCAAGCGATAGAGTGTTGTGCGAATAGCTCCATTCGCGCTCCAGCGCTCCGGCGCAATGGCTGTCCACACTCAGGTGTTCCAGGCTTCAGACCATCTGAATAGTGGACAAGAGGACGCTACATAATGGGGTGCCTCTGTGATCCCCTCATCGTGGACCACTCCATCCGTGCAATGATCTTTGACCTGCCGTTCACTTGCTGGATTGTGAGCCAGTTGAACATGTATGGAGCGATACGGTGTCGCAGTGTACGGTACAATACACGAGCGTACATCGTCCAGCTTTCGCCTTCCTCCGTGTCACTTTCGCTTTGTGGCTCCAGTAGCTAGGAAGCTACTGGAGGAACAGGGCGGACTCACCCCTTCACTGTGTGGAGGCAATCACGGCGCGTGTCTATGCGACCGATGTACTTATCACTTGTAGGCGGACAGCACCGCCGCAACGCCATGTAGACGCCTGCGTATTCGAGGTTTAGCGTGGATCATGTAGCGACTCGCACCATACCAGCACCACATCGCTAGGCTGAGAGGAGAACAAGCCCAACACGATCATAGACCCATACGTGATATGGACGTCC
>KE463870.1:0-12988 GCA_000387445.2 Pythium aphanidermatum DAOM BR444 | reverse complement strand
TCTGAGGTTACAGTATCCGTTACGCCACAAAGAACAGCCCCGAAAGGCAGCGAAATGGCAGATGCGCATAATCATCGCCGCCTTCTCCTGGCTACAGAGGCTCCTCCATCGCGTCTCCACAGCCTAAATCACTATTGCGTCAACAGCGCATGGCATCGAGCGTTGTGCTGCCTACGCAAACGCCCAGCGCGTCCTCTCGCGGCCCTCGTGATGGCGGCGTGACGCGTGCACTGTTGACCAAAAACTGGATCGTGAAGAAGCGTCACGCGTTCGCGACGCTCAGTGAGCTGCTCAATCCGCTGCTCTGCATCGTCCTCTTCGCCGCACTCAAGACACTCGAGCCCGATCTGGATATCCCAGGCGGATGGGCGACCAACGCCGCCAACAAGACCATCGGCACAGACAACACGACTGGTTCCCACTGGCCGCTCTTCGCGACGAGCACCTTACTGAGCGACTTAAATACCACCGCTAGTGGGTTTGGACTGCAGGGCATCACGGGAGCCAATGCGACGTCGACAGAAGACCTGGTGAACCAGACACTGCCGCTGCTCACGTCGTCGTCGCTGTCACTACTCATGCTAACGTCGCAATTGCGTCTTCCTCGGTTCTACTTCACTGAGACGACAATGCCCGGGCTCCTGTTCAACATGGCTCTTCAGGCGCTGTCCGAAGGCAATCGTCTGGACGAACTGGATCGGCGAGATCTGCTGCTGTGTATTGCCAAGTTCGCACTGCTGGGGTACTCGAGCCTCGACAGGAACTCACTTTACTACATGCCTGCTGAATGTCAGGGAAAAATCGTCCCGTACAAACTTGCAATCGCACCGGACACGCTATACACACGCAAGTACGTGGCCTCGGTGCTTGATGCATGGTATCCTCGACTGCCGATGGTCCGGCCTGTGCTTGGGATTTCTCCGCTCACCGTGCCCTCGTTTGAGGACTCGCGCGTCTTCTTCCAAGATGAGGAAGCACTGGAGAGTTATCTGACAAGTGAAGAGTACGGTTTGGACTTGGACCATCCCAAGATCTACGCCGCAATCACGTTCTCGGACTTCCCGTCGACTTCAAGTGAGATCGGTGACCCTCAGGGCCACGATATCGCGTTCTCCATACGTATGAACTCGACTTTCACTGACACGAACTTTCCAAACGCAGTTCCACGCACGATTAGCCGTCGGTACCATTTGAACAAGTACTTACGCTCAGTGAAGGCTCAAAACACGCTCATTTACTCCACTCGGGGTTTCTTGACGCTCCAGACGGCCATCATGAGAGTACTCAACTGTCTTCCTTCATGGGATTCGAGACGAGAGCGAGTAATCGATGCATCCAAGTGCCAACTCACGCAATCGACGATGGTCGATGACGACGGAGCGCTGGATAATCGCCTTTTGAAACAACTGCAGGACGATCTGATACTGGGATCCCTCTTGCGGGCGCTTTCTGGGATCGGTGAGGCTGCCGCACAGTTACTTGTCAATCCAAATGCAAGCCCAGACGACGCTGCCGCGTTGATCTCTCGTGCCATCGAAGCCATTACGTCGTCTGACTCGAACGTGAGTGCAGTAGACGTTATCCCAGATGCAACCAAAACGACGCTGCTCAAAGTTCTTCGCCAAGCCCCCCAGGCATTCCATGGTGCGGCCGTGTTCATGAGCCCGACCGAATCGTTTCACTACGCAGGCTTCTACGCAAAGATCTCGGTCGTGTTTCCTGTTGGCTTCATTCTCTCGTACTTGTACGGCGTTTCTCGCGTCATTGTCGCGCTTCTCATGGAGAAAGAGACGCGATCACGGGAGTTTATGAAGATCTTGGGCGTTCATGAGAACCAAATCATCGTCACATGGCTCGTCACATACATGCAACTATTCCTCGTCGCATCCGTCCTCCAAACGCTTGGGGCTGCTGGGCTGCTCTTCGCGAGTTCCAATGCATTGCTGCTCTTCATTTTCTTCTTCTCCTTTGCACTCAGCAGCTTCGGTTTCGGCTTTCTCGTGTCGACTGTTTTCAACCGGGCTCGGGCCGGATCATTTGTAGGTATGGGGTTGTTCTTCATGATGTTCTTTGTCTCCTTCTCGTTCAAAGACACATCGACGGAGGTGTCACGAACACTCAGCTGCGTGCTTTCCCCCGTAGCGTTTGCACAAGGGATCAACATCGTAGCCCAGCTTGAAACGATTGGCGTTGGGCTGCAGCTCGGCAATGCCCACGACAATCTTGGTGGCTTCCGCTTCATGTCGGCGGTGTATATGCAGCTCTTTGACTTCGTTTTGTACATGGCTGTGGGCTGGTATCTTGAGAAAGTAATGCCCAAAGAGTACGGTGTACCTGAGCGATGGTATTTCCTATTCACACGAACGTACTGGCGAGGAGGCAGCGGAATGCGACGACGGGTCTCTGGGAATGTAGTTGAAGGTGACGAAGATAAAGGAGCGACGAACCAAGAAGCGGTCTCTACTGAGCTGAAGAAACAAGAGGAAGAAGGACGCGCTATTGTGATCACTGGGCTTCGCAAGGTGTTTGATGTCCCAGGTGGCACGAAAGTTGCCGTCAAAGGCATGCATTTATCGCTCTATGAAGGTCAAATTACGTGTCTTCTTGGACACAATGGTGCCGGAAAGACGACGTTGATGTCGATGCTTACAGGCATGACGCCACCCAGCGCGGGCGATGCTTCGATCCGTGGCTTCTCTGTTTCGATGGAAATGGCTCGTGTGCGTGAATCCCTGGGGTATTGCCCCCAGTTCAGCGTCGTCTACCCGGAGCTGACTGTCGAGGAGCATCTACGATTCTACGCTCAAGTGAAGCATCACAGCCCACGGAAGTTGAACGCGGAGATTGACCAGATGATCCGCGAGGTTGGACTCACAGAAAAGCGCCACGTGCAGGCCCACGCTTTGTCAGGAGGGATGATGCGGAAACTGTCGCTGGCCATCGCATTCTTGGGCGACAATAAGGTGGTATTTCTGGACGAGCCGACGTCAGGGATGGATCCGTATAGCCGACGTAGCACGTGGGAACTCATCCAACGCCACAAGGCTGGCCGCATTGTCATCCTCACGACTCATTTCATGGACGAGGCAGATCTGCTGGGCGATCGAATTGCGATCATGGCGGAGGGTGAACTGCGGTGTGTGGGTTCCTCTCTGTTCTTGAAGCAGCGCTATGGTGTGGGTTATCGTTTGAGCTTCGTGGTAGACGCCACGGCCAACAAGCAAAACAGGCAGGAAGAAGTGTTTACCTGTCTGATCAGAAGCCATGTACCTGAAGCGACGTTGGCGACAGATATTGGTACAGAGCTGACTTTCCAACTGCCGTTTGAGGCATCCGGTCGGTTTCCAGCATTGTTTGAGGAGATTGACTCGCAACGTGCTGCCCTAGGGATCGTGTCCTACGCAATTTCGGTCACAACACTTGAAGAGATCTTCCTGAAAGTTGCTGAGACGGAGGCAGTCGCTAATACTGACGACACCCAACTGAAACGCGTCGTTCTGGAGCAGAAACTGGAGGCAGTAGCAAGTGATCACGACCAACGCTCGACGCACAACCGCGTCATGTGGTTTCTCATGCAGTTGCGTGCGTTATTGCTCAAGCGGATCCACAGTGCGAAACGAGATCGAGCCATGCTCTTCTACAGTACATTACTACCGATTGTCATTCTTGTGGCGGGGTTATCAGCGTTGAAAGTGAGTCTTCTCATGAAGAACGACCCTAAGGTGTGGCTCACGACGCACACGCAGTACGCACTGGCTGCTCAAACGCCACTCCCAGTGGCCTGCGTCCAGTCAGCACAATCCAGCTCATCAGACTCATGGTGTGATTCGTCGATTGCTTTCATGGCTGTAGACGCCGCACCGTCGCGCCTCGAGCTAGAACGTGTTGTCTACGACGGACAGACATCTCCCTCTGTGTTTGGGCTGCCGTACACTCCTCCCAATAGCATCAATCCGAACGATACTACAGGGTACTGCTTACGGTTTGGACAGCTCGCATTCGAGCGTGGATACGGTAAGGATTCCGAGACGATGAGTTCACTCGCAAAGACACCAGTGGACGGCCAGTACGGTGGGTTATTGCTACAGGCGTCGCCAGACATTCGGGTCCTCTCGTACAACATCATGGTCAACTCGACGTCGACGCACGGTGCTCCCACGTATAAGGCGCTGGCTGACCAAGCTCTTCATAATCTGCTTCTAGCTAATGCTTCTTCTTCTGGAACGGGCTCTTTCCGACGTGTCCGAGTCGCGACGTATCCGTTCCCATTGTCATACAAGACACGCTCCATTTTCGGGTCGTTCCTCAGTCTTCCTGCCGTCATTTTCGTGCTCATCGCCTTCACATTCATCCCAGCAGCTATGATGCCCTTCTTGGTCAAGGAGAAGCAACCAGAGAGCAACGCTCGACACCAGCAGCTGCTCTCGGGGGTCTCGCTTTTCGCGTATTGGCTGGCCAACTTCCTCTTCGACTTGATGCTTTACGTTATTCCCATGATAGTCGCCATCATGCTGCTGCGTTTTTACGGGATCTCGTCCTCTCTCAGTGGCTCCAACGCCGACTCGAAGAGCTGCACGAGCTGCACGCGCGACGTCCCTCAAGCCGTCGTAGCTCTGTTTGTACTGTTTGGAACGGCCATCGCACCGTGGACGTATGCCATGTCACACATCATGAAGGACGCAGGCGCGTGCCTGCTGTACACCGTCATGCTCAATTTTATCCTCGGACTGGTGCTGCTCCTCACCAGCTACTCGCTCGACTCCCTGGACTCCACACGGGAGGCCAACCGAGTGCTCGTGTACTTGTGGCGATTGTCACCGTTGTTCTCACTCTCGAACGGTCTCTTACGAGTGATCATCGCCGATATTGAGGCACTCTTTGGATTCTCAAGCGAGCCCATTAGTGCGTTCTCTAAGGACATTGCCGGGTACGAGATCGGGTACTTGGCAGTGGAAGGCCCCGTGTTTTTCATCCTCGCTCTTGTTGTGGACTGGGTCAAGACAGGAGACCTCACTCTCTGTGGGCGCGACATCAGAGTCATTACAGACAAGTGGCACCAACGCCTGTCGAAGATGCTCAAGTGGCGACGCGCTAGCCCTCGACGTGCACATGTGCGTGGTGAAGAAGACGACGGCGTCACACAGCAGCTTCTAGCGGATGACGAAGACGTCCGAGTCGAGCGAGACCGTGTGCTGTCGACCTACAACACTGCTGACAGCAACGCCGTGCGCATTGTGGAGCTGTCCAAGACGTACGCCAACGGCAAGCGAGCCGTGTCAAACCTCACGTTCGGGCTCGAGCGTGGCGACTGCTTCGGGTTCCTGGGTATCAACGGTGCCGGGAAGACCACGGCGATGAAGATTCTCACGGGCGATCTGCTGCCGACGTACGGCACAGCCACGCTCAACGGTTTCGATATCCTGCATGAGCGAGCTCGTGTGCGTCAGAGCATCGGCTACTGTCCGCAGTTTGATGCCCTGCTCGAGTTGCTCACTGTGCGGGAGCACCTTGAGTTATACGGACGCTTGAAAGGCTTCACGACGGCGAGAGCACTAGAGCAGCAAGTGCGGCGACTGCTGATGCAGTTCCAACTCCACGCCTTTGAGCACAAGCTGGCGGGCAGTCTAAGCGGTGGCAACAAACGCAAGCTGTCGGTGGCGATCGCTATGCTTGGTGAGCCGGCTCTGCTCTTCTTGGACGAGCCGTCGACGGGCATGGATCCGTTCTCGCGTCGCTTCATGTGGGACATCATCCTGCAAGTGTCCGTGCAGTCGCGACGCTCGACGATCGTGCTGACGACACACTCGATGGAGGAGTGCGAGGCACTGTGCAACCGTGCTGGCATCATGGTGGGAGGCCGACTGCGGTGTTTCGGGACGATTCCCCACTTGAAGACACGCTTTGGCGACGGGTTCCTACTCGAGTGCAAGCTCGAGACGGCTACGAAGGACGCTGTCGAGTGTCTCGTGCGAGACCTCGAGCTACAGGGGATTTTGAAGTCAACGTCTCCGTTCCTCACGCGACAGATGCTCCCTCGAGCATGTGAAGCCCTCGGAGCCGCTGACCGTGTGCATTGGATCCTGCCTTCGGGCTCATCACCCGAGCCAGCGCACGCAACTGGTGCCGGTTTGTACGAGCAGATGCAACGGTCTGGTCGAGCCACGCTCGATGCGAGGGACTTCTGTGCGTGGTGGCTTTTGGAAGACCGCGTCTCGAGACTCTCGACGTTCCTGACGACGCACTTTGGCGTGGGCTGTGCGACGTTGATGGAGCGACAAGTGGACTTTTGTCGCTTCAAGCTCACGCCTCCACGCATGGCTGTCGAGGAGGAGTCTCGGGCGTTCTCTCTGGCGCGACTGTTTCGTCTGGTTGAGAGCTCACGCCATGAGTTATGTGTGCAGGAGTACTCGATCGCACAGACCAGTCTCGAGCAAATCTTCAACACGTTTGCGAGGCAGCAGGACGAAGAGAAGGGCGTGGCGCGTGCTTTCTGGACGGACGCTTAATAACACACAGTGAGTGTATTTGCCTTGTTAGTCTCAAGTCTACTTGACGTGGTAGACGACGGCCGGCGGCAGCTGCAGGTGCTCCAGCTGCGTCGCTGGTCGTGCCTTCTTACTCTCCATCTTGCGCTGCTGCCATGCACGACGCTCCGGGTCCTCAAACTCCTGGACGTGCCACGCGAGGCCAGGCACTTGCACCACCTTGGCTCGGCATTGCGTCGGGTACAGGCTCTGATACAGTGTGATGGTGGCCACTTCCTCCACGCCCGCGTTATCTACGCCGACCCGCAGCCCATCGGCCACGAGCGGCACGCCGACCTTGGCGAGCTGGGCAGCGTCCCATAGCGCCAGTGTGTTCCACGGCGTCGTGAGCCCATCGAGCGGCAGTGGCTGGGACGCCTCTGGCATGAACGCGTGCCCTGGAAGCGCGGCGCCGACGACCAGATCTGATCCGTCCAGAAGATGACTGCAAAGGTGGGCAATGCCATGTTCCTGGACTTGGATTTCCATCGACTGGAAAAGAATGTGCGTCGAATCGGGGAACGCGGTCGCGGCGGTCGAGATAATGGCGTTGAGAGCCGGCACGAACTGGCCCCAGAACGTCAGCGGGACTAACCGCACGGGACACGGGCGGCCACCATGACCCTGGACTAAGGTCAGCGCGTCGAGCTCGCTTTGGAGATGCGCCACAAAGTCGTAGACGGATTGAGCGAAGACGTCAGGCTCACTCGACTGGTGGGACGAAGGAGGTGGCGGGAGCCCCAGTGCGAGCACAATTGCGGAACCATAGCTCGCGGCACGTGAGCAAAATGCCTTTACTTGTGCGAGAGCCTTCTCAGAGTCGATGGGCCCATTGCGGGAGTGATTGCTCCAATGCAAGCGGGACGCAACGACGATAGACCGTGAAGACATTCCGATCGTGGTTGATGTGGGGTGAGACTCACACCGTGAGAGGCGGACAGGAGGAAATGTGGCACCCTACAACCCAAATCCATGTGGCTGAGTGAAAACGAGGTTTATCATATGAAACAAATAATAGAAAATGAAAGGTTGAGTACCTTCTGATTTCGACTAAACCTGCTGGGTGCAAAGGTTGGACGGCTGTTAAAAAGCGGGGCCAATGGCGCGAACTCCGACTGCATCTCACGGTGGATTCCACCGCACTCGCGAGCGGCGAGATACTTCAGCAGTGCTGACAGCACCTCTGTCAAGCCATCGGGCGCGCATCTGGGCGCGTTGAAGACGTCGTGGTCCCATAGAGACGTCGCTAGAACCCATTGGTGGTGATATGTCACAGCAGAGGAGCTGGGATCCGTTGGCCATAGACTGTTGAGCTCATGGCATGCGCGAGTTGATGGGAAGTGAAGGCAACAGGCTGAAGAGGCTGTTCCAAATGCAGAATTGATGCGCGTTTCTTACTTCGTTGACGGAGATAGGAATCCTATCACAGGATGCAGCGCGAATGCCAAGATGGGACCAGTCAGGCGTGACCTTTGTCGCGTGTCGAACTTGGTCTCACCTCACACCGTCAACGTTCACTGACTCACCAGATGATCCACAGCCGACAAGAGAAGATGAAATGCAGTATGCTATTTGAGGGCCCCTACTGTAAGCCTTACGACTTGAGCCGTTGAAACTGGGAACATGCAATGGCGAACCGCGCATGCATTTACGATTTATGGGCTTTGAGTCAACATTTCTTCGGTCGGTTGCAAGTGCACAGCACACCGAGTGTCACACGAGTATCGAATTCCAGTCGAGTTCCTTCGTTGCTTTGCACAATCGCAAGTTCATTCTGCACGGCTTGCAGCACGACGTGTGAGTGCGATGGGTTGCAACATGGAGATGGTCGGCTCATCGTGAGGTCGGCTCCAACCATGTGGGCAGTCGTCCTGACTCTTGATTGGATAATTCTGGATAATTCACATGTCTCAACCACCCAATGAAAGTAAAACCTCAATATCCTATATAAGGTTATTTACCTTCAGAGTGAAGATTCACTTGCACTGCCAATGCTGCTTGTGACAACACGGAAGACAAAAAGGGGTAGGGAAGCGTTTTAGGTTTTATTCGTCTGCGGCTAGGGCTGACTTGACGTTGGAGCAAGTTCCATTCCCTCACCCCTTCCGCCTGCGGAGTCGCCTCTTGACCGCGAACACTCCTCTCACGACAGTGCGTGCCCTGCCCTCACCGGCCTCCCCAGCTCATTTTAATCGCTTCCAAGTCCTCGCGCGGCGCTCTCTCCTCAAGCCAAGGAGACTAAAAAAGCACCCCCGAGCGTTGCGTCGGGCCTCACTCGGTCGTACACTACCGTCCACTCGGACTATCTCTCGTCGTTTACATGCCGCTCCGCAAGTTCGAGTTGTTGTCGCTTGTTGGGCGCAAGAAGCACCATGAGGGCGAGCCTCCGGCGCCGGCCACCTCTGTGCACAGCAGCAGCCGCCCACCGTACCAGCCTGGTAACCCGTCGGCCTTCCATGCGTCAGTGCATCGCTCGTCCGCGACGCCGTCCGTTGTCTCGTCCGCCTCGGCATTGCCGCCACCTGCCCCCGGCATCCCCACCGCGGCCGAGCGAGAGGGCTTCTACTCGGTGCAGTATGAGCGCCTCACACCGTCTGTGAGCCAGCGGCCGGCAGTGGCCGGTAACTCGGCCGCGCGGACGTCGAGCTTCGGTCACGCACCGCCGTCCGCTTCCTCTGGCGTCCAGTATGAGCGTCTTGGCCCTTCCTCGGCTCGCCTGCCGTCTCCGCCTGTGCAGTATGAGCGCCTCGGCTCTTCGTCCGCCCGCCTACCGTCGCCCCAGTATGATCGCCTCACACCAACGACGAGCCCCGCGGGCGGCGGCTCGCTCCTGCCTCGTACGCACCGCTCACCAGTCACCTACCGCCAGACGTCGCCTCTGCAGTATGACCCGGCCGCTCCAATCCCTCCACTCAACTCGGCCGTTCGCAGCGCCTCGTTCCCATCGCCTACGACTCCGTCGCCTCCGGTACTACACCCGCCAGTTGACATCGCCCCAATTCGTGCGGACGCGATGCGTCGTGACCGCAAGTCCCAGCGCTCGTCCCTTGCCCCTGTCGCGGAGAATGGCTCACCTGATGTCGCCATGGGGAACGCTACGCCAAACTCGGGCTCGGACAAATCGACGCCGTTCTCGCTCGTGATGGAAGAATGGATGTCGCAGCTGCGCACACCGACTCCCGATGTTATGCTTTTGCCATCGCCATACGACTTTAACAAAGGCACACCGACGCCCGTGGAGAAGATGGAGGACATTCGCCACATTCGGGAGGCGCTGATGCCCACGCCACCTCAAGGTGGATCCCAGGAGCACAGGCAAGGCACAAAGAGTGACGAGTACGTGTCGGCAAACGGGCAGCGACCGCTGGTGGAGGACATTGCGTCGCTGTGTCGTGATCTCATCTCCCAGGAGGTGTCAGAACAGCTTGCTCGTCGCTTGATGAAGATGGGTGTCGTCCCTCAGCAACTTGCAGCGGCGATGAGGAAGCCCCACAGCTCTAGTGTCGACTTTGGAGGGTCCGAGAACAATGAAGACTATGACGACGACGCTGATGAGACAGCTAGTGTAAGCACAGCGTCCGGAAAGGGAAAGCGCCGCAAGATGTGTACTGCCGAGGGCTGCCAGAATTTATCTCGATCGCGTGGCCTGTGCAAGGCGCATGGAGGTGGTCGACGGTGCAGTGTCGAAGGTTGTTCGCGTGCTTCCCAAAGTGGAAGCTTGTGCATCACACATGGTGGTGGCAAGCGATGCACCGTCGAGGGATGTCAGAAAGCCGCGCAGTCCCGAGGTATGTGCAAGGCCCACGGTGGTGGCGTGCGCTGCCGTGTTGAAGGATGCACGAAAAGCTCCCAGGGAGACGGCTTCTGCCGTACACACGGCGGTGGTAGACGCTGCGGTCACCCAAGTGGCTGCACAAAATGGGCCCAGCGTAATGGTATGTGCATGGCCCACAGTGAAGGCAAGTACGGCAATAGCTATCGTGGACGGGTCGCTCGTATGCAAGATGGGGATGAGCAGAGTGCTGCTGCTGCCCTTGTCGGTGCGGCGAACACCCCCGTGTCATAGCGGTGCACGGACGTCGGTGGCCGTATATCTATTCGAGTTCGTGTGCATACCCTGTAGTAGTAGAGTACTATCACTTGTCATGTGGATTGCAGCAGATGTGCGAACGAAGCGCATGCTCAACTCGCTACATAAAGAAGCTCAACACAGATTGTCGTCTATTGGGACGCGGTGTATGTATGCATGAGTTCTCATACACGTGTCTATTCGTACAGCTCAGCAGGCGTCGACGTTGCAGTGGCTCCAAGGAGCCAAGCTGAGGGGCGTCGGAGCGTCTTCTTAGGCTTTTTGTAGTGGTTCCAGGCGTCAACTCGAGGCTGAATGTTCGAGAAATCAGGCATCGGCTCCTCGATGAGTTGGATAGGACAAGCGTGGCGGGTGCCAATCTTGTCAAGCGTCTCGAGCGTAATGAGCGATTCGCGACGTAGCTGGCCTTTGGGTGATGGCATGCCTGGATCAACTTCGTAGATATGGTGGTCTTCATCGATCGCCCATGACTGGGGGAATGCGATGTGTTTGATCTTCACCTTCATAGGACTCGTGCCGAGTTTCATATCGCTCCTACAAGCAACGCGAGGGTGAACCTTCAGACCACACACTATGGCAGTGCAGCAAATAGCAACTTACACTCGGTGGTAGGCGTCTGTGATCACGGTCGGCCGTTGGAACTTTTGCCGCCGCTTGAGTCGCGAGGAAATGGTCAGCTCGGTACCCATACATGTCGGTCGGCGATTTGGCTGCTCGCGACGAACAGTTCGAGCGAGCGCACCACCACCACGAAGCAGGTTCTTCACAGTGAGGAAAGTGACAGAGCCACGTGATTGAGTCAGGCGGTGTGGGCTCGATGGCTGGCTACTGGCAGAAGTATGACTGTAGTCGTTGTTATAGTCGTCACCCCCGCGCTCTTCTGAAGGAAAAAAGCTTCTACCATCAACACCATGGACAGGAGAACTAGGTGCCGAGGCCGAGAAGTGCTTGAGTATGCTCTTCTTCGGCCCTCGGTTGCTAGCTCGACGGCTCTGACGAGTAGGTGCTGGCATAGACCGGAAGAGGTGTGAAGCAGCTCCTGTGACAGGCGTTGGTGGGGGAGCAGTCACATGACCCAAAGACTCCGGAGACTGTGACGGCAGCCACATTGAACTAGAACTGCAGCTTAGGGGAGAGGTCGGCGCTGACATGGTAGTGTTGTAGCTGACGAACGGTGCAGGGCTCAAAATCACGCTGTTCCTTTGTGGATAGTTGAACGACGGCGTCCCTGCAGGCGGAGCGTCGGACTGTGGTTGACCGATGCCCAGACGCGACAAGGAGTAAAGCAGCTTATGTAACTCGGTCTCTTCGATTGTTACGGAGTCTTGGTCGGCCAGTGATGTCGCCGTGGACGCGATGGAGTCACTTGTCTGACGCTGAAACAGATCACATGGAAGCGAAATCGTTATCGAAGGGCGGTTCGTATGTGGTGGAGAAGCAGGAGGTGAGGACGCTTGGTCGTCGTACTGCTGATGCTGTGACCGGGTTGGTGATGATGATCCCGGTGGAATCACAATAGGAGTTACAGTAGCGGATTGCAGCTTGGACGGACTGCTTGGTGGAGACCAAGCGCCGCTCTTCCCACTGTGGGCGACACTCGCTTTTCGGACGCCCTTCCCGTCTGCATCACTGAGCGGTAGCTCCGCAAAGCGCACAGACTGGTGCTTGGTGGGCAATGGAGACCGTGGTGGTGATGACAATGGTGAAGAGGAGCTTCCGTGCTGCAGTAAGTACGGGTTCTCCTGGGACTCATCGAAGAGATCTGTGCTCACGAACTCGAGCACATTCACGCTGCCTATGGATCCGCAGTACGCCGCCATGCCGAGCTGCCTGTCGGTGCGTATGTAGATGACGCGAAGGCTGTGAACTCGAGCATCGCCTCCATTTTCAGCCACCTCGAATAAGATCACACGCCAGATTTGGGCTCAGACGACCTTCGCGCGACATTACACGACTTACCCAAACTTGTTGTTTTGGGATCTTGGGGAGAGTGATGATCCTTTTCGATGCGCACGTCTCGTGTCAACTCCTCCGTGACTGGTCTGGGCACTGATGTGGTCGTGCGTCGACCCACGTCCCAACTGGCCGCGCGGATGCGGACGCATGCACCACCTGGCGGATGGGAGTGGATTCACTCCTGACATCGGGACCGAACTGTCTACGCGGTATGTGATCATGGTCAGAGTGGCCAAGCCAAGGTCCATCAGGGAACCATGGGCTGCCTCGCATCTGCCACGAATGACGCGAGCGCTGAAACGACGGAGAGCCTCACTGACGAGGTCATGAGACGCGTGGACCATGCGCAGAGGCGTCTCTGGTGGTGTCTGGGAAACGGTCGTTGCGTACTGTACTGTATGGTGAACGAATGTGGTTG
>KE463869.1:102958-135769 GCA_000387445.2 Pythium aphanidermatum DAOM BR444 | reverse complement strand
CTCATGGACATGGCTCCATTTACTTGTGCAGCATCAGTAGATTGAAGCGGTTTAGCAGTGTATTGACTGATATTATCTATGGTATGTGGCCACGTCTACAATCGAGCAAGCGCCGTTGCATCGCACGCGCGGCAATGGGTGAGAATGACTCGAGCCAGCTCTTCATAAAGCTCTTTATACTTGCCAGCCGATGGGAACTTGTGCCCACCAGCATGGTACACGACGAGTTTCTTCAGGGGTGACTGGGGATAGGCAGTACAGTGATCGTCGTACATGTTCGCGAGCCGGAGGCTCTCGTCGAAAAGTGGATCGGACTTGCCCACGATGTGGATCGATGGGAACGGCACTAATAATTGACGCTTGTCAGGAGACTCAAATAGTCCACGGAACTCGACTCCGGTTACAGGCACGCCGCCAGCGCAAATGCACAGCTTCCACAAGCGCCGTCCATGGCGCTGAAGATACAACATCGACAGTACCGTCAGCAGGACGGCACCCTGCGAGAACCCCACTACCACGTCGAATGGTCCCAGCTCCTCAAGACGACGCTCGACGAACTCAAGAGTTTTCTCATGGTTCTCGAGCGCCCAAATCCATTGAGTGTCATGGTCTCCATCGTCTATCTCAGCTGGTATCGCGTCCCACCATTCGTAGAATGGCGCGTCGTTGGCATGGTGTAGCTCGATCACAGGGTCTGTTGGGCCACTCGCTTCGTGCGGTGCATTGAGGAACACGAATTCCGCCACATCATCACCTAGAGCTGCGCGGAGCCCCTTCGTCTGGTTGATCATGACCTTGTCATTGGTGCGGTGCCCATGTAGGCACAGCACGCGCAGCCGCTTCTCCTGACGCGCCATGTTCGTGAGTCTGGGACTTCCGCTGTGGACTGTTCACGTCGACCTCCCGTCGACTGTACTTCAAGCGCGTCAGACTGGTTGAGTCAGCTATATTTTGGCCAATTAGGTGATGCTGACAAGGGGCGGAGCAATCGCAAGGATGCGATTACACGCGCGACAAAATGCTTAGAGTCTCGATGTGTGCTGGTCTGGGAACTTGCACGCGTTGCAGTGCTGCTTGATCACCGAGGCAATCTCTTCGTACATCGTCGCGTACTTGTTTGCCGATGGAAACTTGTGGCCGCCTTCGTGGTAATAGACTCGCTTCTGAAGAGTTGATGAAGGGCAGAACGTCGGGTACTCGTCATATTGAGCAGCGAGGCGTACGCTTTCATCATGCATCGGGTCGGTCTTTCCAATAATATGGATAGAGGGGAAAGGTACAAGTAGCTCTCGTCCGTTTTGGCTCTGGAAGAACTTTTTGTGATTAATTGCTCGCACGCTGACGCCGCCAACGCAGATACACAATTTCCACATGCGTTTGTTCCTCGTTTGCAGGTAGCGCATCGATAGCAACGTGAGCAGTACAGCGCCCTGGGAGAATCCGAGCACAACATCCACAGGTCCAAGCTCCTGCAACTTCTTCTCCATGAATTCGAGAGAGTCGCCAATGTGTTCGTGGTAGAGGTTCCATTTCTTGTCGTTCATCGGCACATTATCACTCTGCTTGATAGACCGCACTGCCCACCATTCGTAAAACGGTCCGTCCTGCCCATGATGCTTCTCAATCACGGGGTCTGTTGGACCGCGTGCCTGGTTTGGCGCATTGAGGAAGATGAACTCGGCACTGTCGCCTAGAGCAGCGCGGATCCCTTTCGTTTGGTTCATCATCACCTTGGCATTGGTGCGGTGGCCATGGAGGCAGAGAACGCGGAGCTTGTGGGCCATCGTAGGTGCGCTTGACGAGGTGGTCGATGCAGTCGACAAATGCACCGGAAGTCGTTGAAGAGGGACCTCACTGACGTTGACGTGAACGCCGCCCCACTCACGACACCGTGTCGTAGGCCAAAATTCGAGGGAATTACGACCAATAGAACTCTCCGTTGTAATTCACAGCGAAGAAATCTCACGAATACGCCTCATATGCTGTAGTGACTGCAGTGCAGTCACCCTGACACATAAGGTTGAAGTGCCGCAATGCACTCGTGCATGCGCTCCAGCTTTGTCGAGATGCTGATACTCTCGCCTGTGCGCTTTTTACTGTCCCATGTAATAAATGATCCCATATTCGTTTCTGAAGCATCGAGTCAGCACTTGACAATGTACGATTGGAAGAAACGATGTACAATTTCAGCCAACCATACCTCTTTTTTGGAGCAAATTGATTGGTAGAAATCAATCGCCCTATGATTGGTCCAAATGGAGTCTCCATGCAGCACCAACCATCAGAGGCATGTGCGGCCAGTAGGGAGCTACAGTGCGATCACTTTTCATCCACGAGACAAGAAGTTAAGATGGCGAAGGCTTCCCCAAAGACTGCCGCTGGCAAGAGCGCCGCTCAGGTGTCCAAGAAGGTCCTTAAGGGCTCGCACGGCAAGGCCGTGAAGATCCGCACCAAGGTGCACTTCTACAAGCCGAAGACCCTTCAGCTTGCCCGTGCTCCAAAGTACGCCCGCAAGTCGGCTCCTTCGCGCAACAAGCTCGACAAGTACCGCATCATCAAGGCTCCTCTCACCACGGAGTCGGCCATGAAGAAGATTGAGGACAACAACACCCTCGTCTTCCTTGTTGACCTCCTCGCCAACAAGCGTCAGATCAAGGATGCCATCAAGCAGCTCTACGACATCAAGGTCGCCAAGGTCAACACCCTCGTCAGGTACACCACTTCGTGACGATACTGTTTCTTGTGGAGAGTCGACCAGCGCCTCGAGCGCCGCAGTCCCGGTCGGGACCGATGCGGGTCTGCTCTGCTGGAACTCACGGCTCTCCCGATCTGTGTCTTTTTTTTTGCTCACTCTTGCATATCACTGACCATTTGTCTGTTTGCACCTGTAGACCTGATGGCCAGAAGAAGGCTTACGTGCGCCTGACCCCTGACTATGATGCGCTTGACGTTGCCAACCGCATTGGTGTGATCTAAGCGGTTTAATCGCCTTAGTGAGCGTTGCGCGAAAGCTATTTTGCCATCTCCTCCTAATATACAGACCAAGCTTCGTGTCGCTGAGGGTTCCCACTCTCGTGGCTGAGCTTGCGTTCTAACTTGTGGAATACTTCTGTCGTGTTGGCATCACCTTTACTTCCTCTACTGCAAACACTGAGACTACGGTACAGCTTGCCCTCGGTTTGAGCTGCCACTTTTGTTTACTGGAATATTTTGATGAGACCGTCAGCCCCACCAGTAGCAACAAAGTTACGGGATTGGTGGTACGCCACAGTGTGAACAGCTTCTGACCATTTTGGTCGATGGGCCTATGCACACAACTCCCGCTCAACCTTCCGACAACAGAAGACCACAACAATGACACTGACCTGTTGTTCAAACACGCACTGGCGTTCGGCAACTGACCAAATTCGTAAGGATCCTTCGTGGCCTGTAGACAAGATACGCAAGCGCAGTTAGAAATGGTACACACATCGCGGTTGATTTTGGGCTCACCTCCAGATGCAAGGTACAAACCACCAGAGTCGATAGAGAGAGAGGACACGGCGTCTTGATGGGCTAGTATACTAGCAACACATTCCCCTGGTGGACATCATGAACATCATCGTTACCGTTTGCCCAAATTGCACGACGAGTGTAGACGTACCTGAACGCATGTCGAACATTCGAATCTTGCGGTCCTGGTGTGCACTGATGGCGATTGGCATCGAAGGGTGGACAACAACATGAGTGACTTGAGAGTCGCGACCGGTGTTATCACAGTCTGATGTACGAGCCATCTGAATAAGTTGCTCGCCGTGGAAGTCGAACTGGGCCAGAGCTCCATTTGTATAGCCAACGACGCAAGTCTTTGTATCGCTCAACAGTGTGTGCACTGATGTGGGAATGAGGTTTCCACGGATGCTGTGACCCGCTGCCCTTGCGTGAGATTTGTTCGTGAGTCGCATTTCACTCTTCAGCGACAGTTCTGTGATGGAATGATAGTGAGATATCTTCCTGGCACATTACGAGAAGAAGACCACATACCAGACGAGAGACCCCAAGCGCGAACGATGCCATCCGAACCGGCTGAGAAAAGCACATTCGTCAGCGGGTGAGCATGAAGATCCCAGACGGCATCGTCATGAGCTCGCTTCACGCTGTGCGCTCTCAGGCCATTATAGTCTTCGAGTGTGTTGGGTTCCAACCTGTCTTGGTCAAGCGAAGGGAGGTTGAACAGACAAATCGAGCCATCACGTCCAGATGTCACGAACGCGCCGGGTCGGCCAGATGCACAGTTCGGGTAGTTTTCGGCACTGATCATGGCAACCGAAAGAACACTTTTGGTATGTGCTCGCATGGTGAGAATCGATTCGATTTCGTTTGTCCTGTGCCCCCACACAGCACGAATGGTCAGTAAAGAAGGGAGGAATGAACAAGGCTATCACTTGGTCGCACCGTTGACTTGGGGGACCATTGATGACATTCGCGAGATTCCAGACTCGCACAGCGCAGTCTTCACTGCCGGAGACGATGATGGGCTCGGTAGGGTGGCACGCGATCGCTCGAACTCCATCCTAAGACGGTATGGTGAGACCGGTGGGATGAGACGCATCCGCAGTACACACTCACCATGTGTCCGGAGAGCTTGAGTTTCAACTTCAACGGACGGAATGAAGGTTTCGTGACGACTGCAGCCGGTGGCGCCTTGACTGCCTTTGGCACGTCAGTGGGTGGGCTTTGTCCAGTTGAATCACTACTTGGTGCTCCTCGGGAACCCATGCGAGGTCGTGAGATCTCCATTCCCTTCGGTGTCGGCGGGGTCTTCCCTGTCGTGCTGCCAGTGCTGTCTGCTCTATAGATTTGAGCCTGAGGCTTCGGGCTGTTCATCGGTGACTCAAGCAATGACTGGGACGTAGCAGTGCGTTCGATCATACGAGAGATTGTTACCGCTGGACGTGAAATGTCCGCCCGTTCGGCCTTCCGAGGGGTGCTGTTCCCTGCATTCAGTGCGCTGCTCACGGGCGCGGGAGACACCAGATACCGGCCTCGCTCCTGCAGCGTCCACAAACATCGTCAACAACACACAATACTGACTGCTCTCGCACTCAGACGCCACGATGGGGGACGCCTCCCGCACCTGTCGTAACGCGAACTCGAGCATCTTCACGCGCAGCATCGCTTCCTTGTACGCCTCCTCTTGCTGCAGGCGCTGGTTTTCGAGCTCGCGCACTTGTGCCTGTAGCTTCTGCTTCTCTTCGTGCCATAGCACTTCCTCGTGTGCCACGCTCGCGAACGACCGCTGCAGGAACCGCAGCGCGCCCTCGACCGAGTCCATGCTTCCTCGAGTCGCCGTGTCAGAGCTGAGGGGCGCCACCGTAACTTCACAAGGCACCACCCCGCGTAACCTCAGTGTAAACCTGTCTGACAATAAAACCTCACGACAGCACAGCAGTGGTATTGCACCTTATTTCCTCATTGTATGTGGACCACGCCACTTCAACCAATGTTGCATGTGGTGACACCGCGCATCAGGTGACAAGCACCAGTGGCCTGAGGCAACTTCCTCTCCACGCGCCGAGAGCCGCCGTCGCCGCAGAAGCCGCGTGGCGGTGACACGCAGCCGCCATGTTCGAGACGCTCGCGATCGGCGTGCTCACGAACGTCATGGGCAGCTTCATTGACCCGAAATGCTTCAGCCCCGACAAGATCAACGTCGCCGTTTGGTCGGGTGACATTGCACTCCGCGACCTCGAGCTGAAGCCAGACGTCATCGCCCATCCATCTATCAATCTTGTGCGTGGCGTCATCGGCTCTATCGAGCTCAAGATCCCGTGGAACCGACTGCAATCGGAGTCCGTTATCCTGACAGTCGACGATGTGTACTTGCTCGTCCGGACGGAGGAAGACATTGAAGGAGTGCTCATGGAAATGGACGAGTTCACCATTAAAAAGCAGCTACTGGAACAGCTATATAGAGAGGCCAAGAAAACACAAGAAGACGAGAAAGAGACAACTTCCGACTCGCCGAAGGAAGATGGCTTCACGGCGAGGTTGGTCAACAAGATCATTGACAATATTGAGGTGAGTCTCGATTTGTGTGGGTATGGGGTTTCTTAAGCTAAGTTCAAGTGTTAGTTACATATTCGACGGATTCATGTCCGAGTAGAAGATCACTCTACAGGAGATCACCCTTTCGCGGCAGGTCTCACAATCGAATCTGTCCACGCTCAGGTACGTGCCAAGCAGAGATCTCAAAACGTAGTGCAGTTGTAGCTCATACTCCTGGCATGTAGTCGACAAACTCCAATTGGCAGCCATCATATGTTGACACTGCGAAGAGCAACGAGCCGCGTATTTACAAAATGATTCAGCTCAATCACCTCAGTGTGTACTTGAATCCACATTGCGAGGTGCTACAAAAGCAGCGGATCGATTTTCAAACATGTTCCCTCGAAGCGTTTTGCCATGCCTTCAATCACTCAATTCCAAAGCGATTTGATGATCGTCATCCGATTCAGTTGTACCCTTTTCAGCAACGCCACCACTTCATCTTGAAGCCTTTGGATGCAAGCGCACGTTTGATCGTGAACCGAGACCCATTCGACACAAGCATTCCGAAGTTTGAAGTGGACATCAACATTGCAGAAGTTGCTGTTCGGCTAGAGGAGTCTCAATATTGTGATCTGTTGTACCTTGCCTCAGCCTTTCAAGTTCCTGAGCACCACAAAAAGTATCAACAGTATCGAAAGCTACGACCTCGAAAATCGGTTTTCGATTCGCCCTCTGGCGAATGGTGGAGTTATGCAATTAGTGCCGTTATTCAGGATATCCGTACAAAGAAACTTCGGTGGTCGTGGAAATACATGAAGAAACGTCGAGATGATCGCATAAAGTACCAACTTCTTTGGGAGCAGCATGTCCGCGATCTTGAGCTGGGACCAAGCAAGTCAACGCAATTAGTCGACAGCGAAGATGAGTATGAGACTGATGAAGACGTCGAGCCGAGGACTCAATCGACATTGGGAAACAGTGACATGTCGAGTGAGCACTCTGCTAGTAGTCGCACGCACAAGGCTGATGATTTAAGTGGACGTGTGCTGGATGGGATTTTAGCACTTGAAGAGATTGAAAGACAGAGACCAATCGAGGATATCCTCTTTTTCCGATACCTCGCGGATAAAAAGATAGAAGAGCAAGCCCGCATTCGTTCAGAGGAGGTTGATCCGGGGGCAAGTCAAGTTCTTATGCCTCCTTTTTCAGATTCCGAATCTGTGGATACAGAGTTGACTGAGTCAAGTCTTCCTACGGAGATGAGATATAGATCTTGGGGTAAGTGGATGTTTGGATGGACGTCGCGAGTGGGTGTAGCGCCATCACCAGGTGACAAAAACTCCGCTCCAAAGCGTGCGTTTCCAGAGGTAGAACTTCGCGAACTCTTCAAGATTGTTGAATACGAGCCAGCTAAAAGGGCGAAACGGCGACATCGTCGGGGTCTAGATAGAACGAATGACTCATACGTTGATCTAGATGAGGAGACGGACAATGCAGTCTCTGACCTTGTGTCCAGAGTGACACTGTCTCTAGGCAAGGGATCAGTCACCCTCGCTAGCGATCCTGAAACGAATCGGCGGCTCACCCGAGACGATCCGAATTACGGATCTCGATACGCCCCAACAGATTTTCTTCTTGGTAGCTTCACTCATCTACAAGTAGCTGCAATTACTAAGGGGGATTCGACGAAGGTTGACGTTTCTCTTCACACGATTGACGCCTTCGACGAGAGTGCAGAAAGTATGGCTTTCTCACGGCTTTTGACACGAAAGCAAGATCGAGCTGTCTCCGGTACCGATGACGACGGCGGGTTGATGAACGCGAATCGGATGGCTGGACCAGTTTTTTTGTTGAGCTACGAAACAAATCCCGTTGGAATCGCTGCGGATGCGGCACTTTTCGTGCATTTAGAACCTCTTGAAATTGTTTTCTCTCCGACTGCACGGTGTTGGGGGAGACTCGGGTCGTTCCTGAATACTCCGCAAGCACTTGGATTGTGGGCAGAGCTTGAAGTTGCCTCGCTCAATGACATTGTAAACCTAAAAGCACGCACTGAAGCCAAGCTGGACTACGTCATGGCAAACCGTGTTGCACTCTCCGTTGACCTTCGGGTGCAAGCTCCGCTGATCGTCATTTCTGAAAGTGACTCTGATATCAATTGCGCACGAATGGTCATCGACCTGGGACACATAAACTTTCGCACAGAGAGACTCAGCCGACTTGATAGCAATGCCGCCACAATGCAATCTAGCACCACGTTCACAAATGGAAGTGCTCCTTCGTCGCTATCGTTGGTGAATCCTTTGGCCTCGCCTCCATTGACGTCAAGCATGAGTTTTGTCAAACAGCTATACGATGAGGCTGAAAGGGGGGAAGGCGCTATTCGCTGGAAAGAAGAGTTCTATGACAAGTTTGCACTGGCAATCACAAATGTCCATGTACTCCTCATCCCTCATGGAGCTGCAATTTCGCCGGCCTCAAAAGATCTTCTACGAGCAGGATTGCCTGTCCCCACTAGTGCTTCACTTTTGGGAGTCCGTCTAAATACCGAGTGGGAACTTGTCGAACGATTCAACATCAATGTGACACTGAGGACATCAGTCCTTCCTCTCGACGCCACTCTGACTCGAATTTATGTCCACGCTGACTTGCCAGCTCTGACGTTCAACTTGTCGCTCGAGAAGTATTTCCAACTCGTTGCGTTAGCTGAGCGATTTGGCTCGACCTCTGCTTCTGTGCCCGTTGGCGGGGAGGGGCAGCAGTTTTCATCATTTGGGCAAAGTATGTTTGACAGCGACAAAGAGCAGCATGCCACAGCACCTCGTTCAGCTGGTTTGACAGACATCGCTCTGAAGTCTCTGAATACCAAGGACAGTCACGATATTAAAATTTCACAAATGCTCACGCATAGCGTCGGTAACAACGATGACGAAGACGATCTGTCGGATGCAGAAAGTGATGACACTTGGTTCAGTATCACCAGTGGTAATGTTGAAGTCCGTGCCACAGAGATTGGGGCTCCTGGGGCGTTCACACTTTCTGATTTTGAAGATTTCTCTCTCGACGCTACTAGCAATGATAGAGCTGTAGCGTCATCGACTTCTACCCGTCAGCCTGATACAACGGCTACACAGCAAAGACGAACCAAGTCACGTGGACGACGTGGCTCGTTTACCATTGGCTCTGGCGAGGTTATTGATCGCCGACTATTTGTTTGCACTTTCACTATTCCAGTCATCGCCGTCCACTTGAAGAAACCACAAGATTCTAGCGATATTCCACTTTCAGCGTCAGCTCGTTACGACGGAGGTAGCATGTATGATGATGACGTTATCGATTGCGGGACGCTAGTGCTGAAGCTCGAAGGGTTCCGTGTCCGCATCGGAAAGAAGACACTGTCAACGCAAGTCGACTTCAACTTCCGCTCATTGGATGTGGAAGACTACTTTGACTTGAGTGGAAGATCATCGGAGCATTTGCTTTTCTCCTCTCCAGCTATTGCTGCGCCATACGATTTGAGGGCTCCACCCCGACGATCTATGCCCTATGTAGCCAACGGTGCCTCTCGTCGACGCGTGAGCCGTCAGCGAGAGCGAGTTTTAACATTCCAGGGGATCGACGGAAGCTCATCTCGTGCGGATTACTTACTTGATGTAACATTTGCATCATCAAGTGACCGTCGCACTGGTGCTGAAGTCAGCCGCGATGTAAGCGTGCATGTTGGCGCAATTCACCTCATTTTTGACCAGTCCTACGTGTGCTCTCTGCTCGAGCTGTTCGAGGAGACGATCTCAAAAATCTCCACACCTTCAAATGCTGCCGCTGATGATGACGACGGAGACGATGATTTTCTCGACGCCATACCACCGCCTCTGGAATTATCGCCATCAATGAGTCAAGAGTTCTCTCTTCCTGAGTCAGTCATGGCTGATCTCGAGCGGGCAAAGAAAGAATTGCTCCAGCAACAGATCGCGGTGAATGTGGTATCCCCAAGCTCGAATATTCATGATTCTACGAAGCTCCCAGTGTCGGTCAGTGTGAAGGTGATGATTGGATCAGTATCGGCTTTGCTGTGCGATCGAAGCGATGCTATTGTGTCAGTTGCAGTTGTTGGCACAAAGTTGCAGTTCTCAACAGGTGGAGAAGAATTCGAAGAAAGTATGAACGTCAGTGCGATTGTTAAAGATGTTCGTGTATACGATCTCCTCTCAGCGAAAGGTTCTGGCGCTATCATCTCTCAGACTCAGCCCAGGTACCTGGAGATCTTCGGCTTGCAACGCAACGAAGCCGGCGAAGCCATTCACGAGAATTTTCACATGCTTGAAATTCAAGGTGTCACCAAGGAACGCCAACTGCAATCTGATCACAACATCAACGAAAGCAGTGTTGATGTACCCACCGCGGAAGCAAGTGTTCGTATCCAGCCGATCCAGCTTGTTGTCCACAGTCCATTCATTGAAGGTATCGTTAACTACGTTGCGCATGGAGCGTTGGCGACGTATTTCGCGACGAGACAGGAGTCTTTCGGTAAAGGTAGATCTCGCCGACGAAAGAGGACGGAGTCTTTTGCTTCCGAGCTCTCTCATCGCCGAGCAAACGGTCTTAAAGTTAGTTCCCCAGTGAGTACGAACAGCCACAAAAACTCGTTGGCAGGAACTCCGTTTTTTGGGCCAAAACCGGATCCTTCATGCGCTAGCAATGACCCAAAGCATCAATTGCTCAACGCGAAAAATCACAACGGCGCTCCAGATGTCAAGAGTAACTCACGATTTGCCAAGCCTTTTGTGAAGATCGAGTTGATTCACCCTTCTATTGTATTTCCGTGTGGACGAGAGTTCGACTCTTCAGCTGAGGCTCTCATTCTTGACCTAGGTGTGATTACTGCGCACGGTCCTAGAGGCGAGACGGCAAACAACGCCAGTATCAATATCGAGGGACTTCGAATCCTAAAGCGATCAGATCAAACGAAAATTCTAGAAGAAACATCTGTTGGAGTGACGTACAAATCATCGTTTGGTCAAGCTAAGATCACCAAAGAGCATACTATAGACGTCTCAGTCTCTCCCATGACTATCAACATTGGAGAGCGTGATCTCTGTCTCGGTATCGATTTATCGAATGACGTGTTCGAACCAGTGGCTCAAGTGGTCGCAAATGTGTCAAGAAGTCCTCTCAGGAATGCGATCTTTTCATCGGAATCTCTACAAAGTGCTTCGCCTTCCACCGCTGAAAAGACACTTGCGAGCACTGATATTTCGGTGAAACTTGAATACCTAAAACTCGTGATGGTTGCGAAGCCGTCGACTGAATTCGAAGGTTGGCTGAAGACCACGATGGAAACAGCAGAATCTCAGTGGAATCGTGACTCAGTTATGGCATATGCACCGGCCGGGACCCCTGGTTCTCCTCGTCGCCGGCGGCATTTGTATTCTTTCGCACAAGATGAACAGAATGGGTTCAGAAGCGTGACTGGGGCACCAACTTTGGTGTCTGTAGCAGAAATTGCCTTTATGGACCTGCGGGGATCTGTGAAAACGTGTGGTGGAATGGACCCCCTAAGGTCTCAGAAGGGCATAGCGGTATCTCCGGTTACCCTTTCAGTTCATGAGATTTTAGTTAAAGACACATTAGCCGACGAAACGGTACGTTCGGGGGTTTACTTTGGAGCTGCCGTGGATTGACGCTTTATTGGCTGTGCACAGGAGTTTATCTGTCAGGTGCTTTCTCGAGGGCCAGCCTCATCAGACTCAACACCTCAAATCAGGGCTGCCTTCAGACTTTTGGATCTTACAGTTGCTGAGAATGGGTGCGATCAAGAGCTAGTAGCGGATGCAGTGATAAGCACGGCAATGTTTTGTCTGCTGCCTCGAACTCTTTTGCGCATCGAGAACTACATCGTCGGGGTCATGGTTGCTTTGGGCCAAAAGCTAGCGCAACAGGACCCACGAATCGCTTCTGCAGTTGAGCAGCAATCGTTGCTGCTCACTGACGCAAAGACAGCTAGTTCATCTATCGTCGATCCGTTATCCTCGCACGATAGAATATCCGGATATCCTTCAGGTCATTCAAGAAAGAACAGTATCGCTGAATCATTGAAGGACGCATACGCAGGCTCTATCTCAGCTCGTTTGAAGGATGTTTATGAGGAGTCAGAATCGAGTTCGTCTACTAAACCTGGTGACAAGAAATCGCGGATGATTCTGAAGCTAAATGTGCAGCTTGACCAATTTCAGCTGTGGATGTTCGCATCCGACAGGAAGCGAGATGCCTATGGAGTGTGTGTATCTGGAGAACTACATTTGACGGTCGATCATCAGCCCCTGTTGCTCATTGATCACGGCCCATCCTCTTGTGTTATGGGGAAAGCGTCAGCACTAACTGTGCTTTTAGGTTCTCCCACAGAAATGAATTCCCAGTCGTTTGAGGTAGTGGAGCCGGTTGGTGTTGAAGTACAGATGATTGTTCAACATGTCAAGAAGGGCGACAGGCCCAGCGACATATCTGACAAAGCACGTGAGATACAGGAACAGTCGACAGAACATATCCCTCGTATGTGGGACTCGTGGAAATCTGTTGATACCTCGATTACTTTGAGTACAGTGTCAACGAAGGTGTCTTTCAAAGATCTCCCAGTTATTCTGAAGTCTAGCTCAATGCTATCAGCCATCATTGGAGCAGAGAGTCACGTTCGAAGAAAGCTTGAGGCGCTTGCACCACAGGTCGTTGACCCGTACCTCGATTTGGCATTGTACGAATCAGAACGGGGAGACGAAGCTCATGTTGAGAGTGATGCTGGCAACAATTCTTCGCCAAACAGGGCGTTTAGGATGAAGCTCGAGACGGACTCGATCAATTTCCGGCTTATCAATAATCTCGTTGATGAGAACTCCCCAGTTGTTGGCTTCCGTGTGGGGCCTATCCACCTCCTTGCGAACGACATAAGTGATACTTCAACGACGATTGGAGCATCTTGCTCACTGGAAGCTTGGTACCATAACTTGCGTCTAGTCGCACCAGAGCCTCTGATTGAGCCATGGAGTTTCTCTGCGCGATGCTCGAAGGTAACGTCACCCGATAAAAGAATTCCCCAAGGTTCTGGCGAAGGCTTCGGTGATGATCAGAGATCCCAATACCCGTGGCAAGTATCCATCTCGTCATCTGAGTTCATCCAGTTCAATGTCACTGATGCACTCATCACCAACATCATGGCAGCAAATCGTGCGTGGGAATGGATGAGTAAAGAGAGTGGAGTGGACTCATCCGATCGATCGGAGTACTCGACATACTGGATTCGCAACGAGACAGGATTACTTCTTCGTTATTGGAGCCGAAGCTGCGCTGAAGATGTGCTCGGCCCCGGTGATGAGAAGCCCTTGACATTCCGTGGTATGCCAAGGTCCCGCAGCGGTGATTCTGCTTTCGATAAAGGTGAAGCTGAAAACAATGCTTTACGACAGCTTTTCATCGCTGCCGAAGACGGAGATGATGCTGTATCAGCTTTGGAAGGTGGCAGGAGTTCCAGTCGCGGGCGATGGGAGAGCGAGTTCGCTATTCCAGTCGATCAAGCCGACTCAAGAATGTATGCACTTGTTGACTTCGATGCTGAAAGTCACATTTCGTCTCGTGTTCGCAAGTGTGAATGCGTGATAGATGTGCTTGTCGAGCGCGGCTGCAAGGTATTTGTCGTTCGATCAACTCTGATGTTGGAAAACAATACTGCCTCGGATCTCGAAGTCGAATATGTGCCTCCACTCCGACGCACAGCCTCCCCCCCTTTTCGAGCTGGCACCAATCGAGGGCACCTCGTACCTTCATGGAAAGCTGTAGTCGGACCATCTTCGACAATTCCAGTCCCGGTCAATTTGGTGTCTGCTATGGATGGATATCTGATGGTTCGGCCACCAGACCTCAAGTCACCAACGGAAGGATCTAGTATCAGTCTGCCCAAAGCATATGCGAAGAAGCGTGTGCATTTGCCGCTATTTGACAGAGTGATCAACGTTTCGGCAGAGAGTTCTGGACAAGGTAGCGTCATGCAAATTTCCAGTGGCGAGCCTCAGTGCGTGATTAAGTTTCACAGATTATACGGCGATCGACCAGTCAGGCCATTTATGATGAGCGCTACACTTTCATTTGCTAGTGATTCGCTTTATCAACGCAAGGTCACGTTCCAGCCTCCTCTTGTTTTTCACAATCTGACAGCTGGTCCGTTAGAGTACAGCATTGCAACCCCGTCAGATTGGAAACCACCAACTGACGGAGTGAACAACACAAGCTCGAGTGTCAATCTTGGTTGGGAAGACTGCCAACAACGCTTACGTGAACGAGGTGTGATTAATGTCGCTGACTCGCTGGTATGGCATCTCTGCGACTGGGACACTCCCCTGGAACTGCGCATCCGGGTGAAGGGATTCGAATGGAGTGAGCCTCTACAGATCGATCATAACCTTGCAGAGGATACCCATCGGATTCGGATGGTTGATCTTTCTAGTAGTGCCCATCTTTTCGTCTCGGCTGAAATGCAAGTGAACAAAGCTCGGTGCAAAGAGTTCTTCTTCTTTGTACCATACTGGATCGTCAACCTCACGGGACTCAAATTGGAATATGAGCATGATGACGAACGAGCGGCTTACGAACACTCAACGATGATGCTCGCTGGTCAGAAGCGACTAGATCGAGATGAGATGTTGCTGAAAGAAGAGCAAGCGAGATCAAGCAGTCACCACCCTCACCCACTTTTGGTTCGGACTCCCTCTGGTGGACGACAGTCAGCTGGTGATGGGGATAGGAATACTGAAGATAACGGTCGATCTGCTGGGCCATCAGATGATCGCAGAAGGCGACATCCGGGATTGATACCAAGCGTACCGCCGATCAAAGGACTGCTCGACTTATTGCCCAAACCAATTGAAGACACCCGATCCGTTGGCCAACTTGAGGTTCTTCAAGCATGTCACTCTAGTACACAACCAGAACGTGGGTGTATTCGTGTTCGAGTCAACGAGTTCGACCGCAGGATCACAACAAACGGAAGCGAGTCAAGTCAAAGGAAGTGGACTGATTCAATTGTTCTTGATCAGCCAGGTACTTCCGGCGAATTGGAAGCTGCAGATTTTGGCCTTGATCGCGTTTACAGCATAGGATATTCAATCACGACAGCAAAGGGCAGGTACTCGCGAACCAAGGTTATCATGCTGACACCTCGTTTTATGATTGTCAATGCGATGGATGCTGCAGTGGAGGTTTGTCATTCAGCTGCCAAGTCGTCACCCAGTATCGATGATTCAAATTCTGCCGGAAATATGCTGACGGCTTTGAATCCTGCTCTGCATTTGGAGCCAGGTGGCTACGCAGACTTCCACTGGAACTTGGCACTCACACGATCCAAGACGATTCGCTGCCGCCTCGCTGACGGAGGGTGGACATGGAGTGGAGCTGTTCCTCTTGGAGAAGCACGCGAGTACGTGGTTCGTATGCGGAACGAATCTACTCGTGCAACAAAGCTGGTTCGTGTCGTGCTGAAAGTTGACGGTCCATGCGTATGCGTTTACTTGCGTGAAGAGAGCTCGAGCGTACCTCCGTACCGAATCGAAAACTACTCGCTTGAAACTTTCCGCATTCATCAGCGTCGAGTACGACGCAGCGAGATTCTCCTTCCACACCATAGCCTGGATTATGCGTGGGACGAGCCCACTGAAGAGCGTGCTCTTGTTGTCGATATGCTGCCGTCGGCTGCTGGTGATAACAGCCGCCCGCTTCGCATAGGATCTTTTGTTTTGGACAAGATTCACCGCTTCCCTGACAATCTTGGCGGAACGCTTGGAATCGAGATCACCGCAGACGGCCCGACTCGAGTGCTTCGCTTCACCGATACGCGTATTCGTGCTGCTGGCGCCGTTGATGCCAACGGGAATGTCAGCATGGCCGACTCAAGAGAAGGACGAAACCTTGAGACTTTCCCAGCCAAATTCCTCGCCTCTTCCTCGTTTGAACTAACTGCGAACTTCCGCGGTATCGGTATATCGATAGTTGATGGAGCACCGCGGGAGTTGATTTACGTGGCGTTCGCCGGAATATCTCTGGAAATGCATGTAAGCAATGGCAACGACGACTTTTTGCGCGCGACTGGTTCGTCACTAGGTCGAATCGCAAAGGAAACGCATCCAAGAATTGTGGCCACACGTTTCCAACTGCGAGACTTCCAAATTGACAATCAGTTGCCTATCACACCATATCCAGTGCTTCTCCGGTTTTCTAACCCCAACGCACGCACCCGTGTGATCGACGGCAAAATTCTTAGTGTCCCCGTCATGGAAATTTGTCTTGTCAAGCACGATGGCTACACCGGCATCGAGTTCATCCGTCATTTTAGTATGCGAGTATTGCCTCTTCACATTCGTGTGGATGGCTCATTGTTATACCAATTGGTACCGGTCTTTGTTCATAGCAAGGGGTCAAACAGTCGCGAGTCCCAAGGTTGGAGTCGCTCGAAGTACAGTCAGGCGACTTTGCTGCTTGAAGAGTACAATTCAAGTCTTGAAGTCGGTGTTGAAATTCTCGACGTGATGCGGGAGGATGGCGTCACCTCCGTTTTAGCATCATCGTCAACGGCGACCGAGAGGGAGAGTATCCGAACTCACCCGAGTGAGTTCGAGTCTTTGCGTCGCCCGTCATTCACAGTGGCTGTTCACACAAACCACCACGGGAAGCTTGGGTCGCAGGCAGAAGCAAAAAAACTCTACTTCGAAGACTTCCACATCGATCCGATCAGGGTGAGTCTAATCATGCGCTCTATCTTACCTGTCTGCTCTGACATGACTGATATTCTTGCTGTAGGCAACAGTCAGTTTCTCGTTTGGTGCAACTGCTGGGGCAATGGTTGATGGTCTCCATTCATTAACCGACTCTGCTCGCCACTCGTCTATTACTGTCGGGCCATTGCGCCTGATCATCAACGCTATCGGTACAAGTCTAGCGAAGATCGCAAATGCTCCATTCCACTTGAAGGCGATCAGCATCAGCCATTCCTTCATCCAACCAGACGCATTAGCCTCCAGACTGGCATCACACTATCAGAGCGAGGCACTACGACAAGCGTATGTTATCCTCGGCAGTGTCGATGTGTTTGGAAACCCTATGGTTGCATGGAGGAATCTCCGTGGAGGATTCCAAGATTTCATTTATGAACCTGTGCACGGAATCTCGAAGGTAAGGCGTGTGCTCTCTCTTCCAATTCTTCATGACTAAGGATGGCTTCTCTATCTCTCCAGAGTCCGACTGAATTCGCCCTCGGTATGGGGCGAGGAACGTATTCTCTGATGCGTGCATCGGTGTACACGTTCCTCGACTTTATCTCCCGTATCCTCGCTGCTTCATCTCTTGGTCTCTCCGAAGCGTGCTTAAAGCTTGACGAGTATACGGGTTACCCAGCAACGCGCAACATCTATCAAGGGTTCGCCCAGGGTATATCAGGTGTTGTTGTTTCTCCCATTCGAGCGGTTGAGTTAAACGGTGTTCGTGGTGTGATTCCTGGTGTGTTTGCTGGTGTTTTCGGCTTCGCACTGAAGCCGCTTCTTGGCTTGTCGCTCGCCACGTCGAGCACAGTGGCTACACTCCGTGATGCCATCGACCCAAACACGAAAGCGCTCCTTATGCGCTCGCGCCCACCGCGCCATATTGACCTGCGAACCCGCCGCCTCAAGGTCTACTCCTACGTTGAGTCTTTTGGAGAAGAGATGGTCGGTAAGCTACGGGGAGGTCGATATCGAAGCGACGGATACCTGGGGCACGTTGACCTCAAGCAGAAGTGTTTCCTTGTCACCAGAAAGCGTGTTCTTTTCGTCGACGTCAAACCAGGGCCGAAGTATGATGTCGAATGGGAGCTGCATGCAGACGAAGTCGTTTTGGTTGATTGGCAGTCACGCGGTGAAGAGAGCGTGTTGGCTTTGTTCTATATCGAAGAAGATTATACTCCTCGACGCCGTTTGGCCTTAGCTGCCAAGGGAATGCTACTGTCCAAACGTGTCGTACCTCTACCAGAAAACCGCGTACTTTTCGTGCGAGCGATGCTTCAACAGCAAGAGCGCTCACTTCTGTTCGAAGATTCTGATAGTCAATCCTCTAGAGCAGCGTCACGATCCCTACCACCGCCACTAGCTCAGCGAACGATGTCAGTCGATCGGTTGCCAACATGGCAGCAGCACGTGCCTACTGAGTATCCAATCTTCCGGCTGCCCTTGACAACAATGACGCGTAGCCCCAGCAATTTGCACACGCACGGACCATCTCCAGTCAGCTCGAATGCTCACGACGTCACCAACGAGGTCGCGTCAACGGTCTCGGCTCAGGTTGTACAAGACGAAGCGAGGCATAGCAGAAAGTAAAATCTGCCCGGTCAATTGCGATCCAAGACGAACGATTCCCATCATCTCTACTGTAATCACCATCGTAGGATCCCGACTATATCTAATGCACTCGTTCCACTTGAGCCAGGGAGGGTCCTTCCCTTCCACGCGCAGCGAGTTGATCATCTTCATCCTCATCGTCCCCGTGACATGTTGCATCATCGACTTGCACCTGCGAGAGTCGATCAGTTCCCTCTGATACCGAATAGACCCACGGAGACCGTGACCTCTTCTTCGACCGCAGGATCATGACGCGTGCCGAGTCCACGCCGCTGCTGAGCCAAAGCCAGGGGCAGAGCCGCGGCCACGGCCATGGAGCCGCCAAGCAGGCCATGTTCTCTCGCTGGAGAGAGAGCGACGAGCCCGACGCAGGCGCCAGAGGCAAGCGCAAGAGCGGCCGCCGAGAGCTGCTCTGCCTGCAGTTCAGTCTCATTCTGCTGCTCGTGCTCGACCTCGCGAGTCTGCTCGGTGTGGCGCTGCTAAGCGTTGGCGCTTCCGAGTTCCTGCTTTTCCAGTGGCTCTGGGATGTGTACTCGGTGGCGTGGCGCTACTGGGGGCTGCCAGTGATCGCGACAATTCTCAAGATCTTGCTCTTTGGCGTCTGCACGGCGCGTCCGGACGTGCGTGCGTTCACGTGGACGAGCTACGTCTTCTCGGCGGCGTTTCTTGTTGTGTTGGCCATCGACTCGTTCAAACTGGACGCGTTCACGCAACTGCAAGAAGAACAGTATCGCCTCACAGATGCCAACGTCGCCAACTCGCTGCCGCTCATCTTCACTGTTCTCGAAGTTGTGAATCTTAACTACCTGCATGGATCGCTCTCGACACCTGTGGCGCTCGCTGCCAATCTGGACATCCCACCACCGCCACCGAAACCTCAGGGCATCTCGTTCGTCAAGCTGGCGTACATTCTGAAGCCATACTTTTGGCCCCATGGCTTTGGCAACAAGGTGCGCGCCAGCTCGACGTACATTCTACTCGCCGTGTCGAAGCTCGCCAACTTAGTGTCACCTCTTTTCATGGCGCGTGCCACCAATGCGCTGTTGGGCAAGGATGTAAGGCAAGCTCTGATCGAAATCACGATCTACTGTGTGCTTGTGCTCGTGTCCAAGATCTTCAAAGAACTCCAGTCACTTGTCTACCTCAAGGTCAAGCAAACGGCGTACATTGAGCTCGCCACGGCCACTTATGAACACGTGCACACGCTGTCTTACGACTGGCACGTGCAGAAGAAGCTTGGTGATGTGCTTCGCTCGATGGATCGTGGTGTCGAGTCGGCCAACTCGGTCGTCTCTTACGTCTTCCTCTACTTGTTCCCCACGCTCATCGAGTCGGTGGTCGTCATCATTATCTTCGCCGTGCACTTCCAGCTTGCTGCGCTGTCATTTGTCGCGTTTAGCAGTCTGGTGCTGTACGCTTACATGACGATCAAGATCACGCTGTGGCGCAAGAAATTCCGTGAGGCATCGACCAAGCACGACAATGAGTACCACGATAAGGCCACCGACGCGCTCATCAACTATGAGACGGTCAAGTATTTCTCGAACGAGAAGTACGAGGTCGACACGTACACCAAGGTCATCGAGAAGTACCAAAAGAACTCGATCGCTGTGCAGGCATCGCTCAGTTTCCTGAACAGCGCCCAGTCCTTCATTATCCAGGCCACCACTCTTGCCGCTCTTGGGCTTGCTGCGCCTCACGTTGTCATCGACGATGCCACCGGCCGTCACATCGACATCGGTGACTTTATCGCGATCTCTGTTTATCTCGCCAACTTGTTCCAACCGCTCTTCTTCCTTGGATCGATCTACAACATGGTCATTAACTCGGTCGTCGACATGCGTAAGCTGAGTGAGCTACTGTCCGTCGAGCCAGATATTGTCGATGTGCCGGGTGCCCAGGAGCTCAACATTTGCGACTATGATCACAAAACTGGCATCGAAGTGCGGTTCAAGGATGTGACCTTCCACTACCCATCCCAGGCTGTCAACACTGGTGTCAAGAAGCTGTCGTTTACGATCGACAAGGGCACGTCGACAGCGCTGGTGGGTGAAACTGGTGCTGGCAAGACGACAATCTCACGCCTCCTCTTCCGATTCTACGAGTGTAACGAGGGCAAGATCCTCGTGCACCATCAAAACATCCGCGACGTCACGCAGCACTCGCTACGTAAGGCCATCGGCATCGTGCCCCAAGACACTGTGCTTTTCAACGACACGATCTTCAACAATATCAAGTACGGCAACCTCAACGCAACGTTTGACCAGGTAGTGGAAGCTGCGAAGAACGCGCGCGTGTACGACTTCATCATGCGCTTACCCGAGCAGTGGAACACGAAGGTGGGAGAACGCGGTCTCAAGCTTTCTGGTGGTGAGAAGCAGCGCGTGGCAATCGCACGTACTCTGCTCAAGGATCCGCCGTTTGTGATTCTTGATGAAGCGACTTCGGCGTTGGACACTGTGACCGAGCGTGAGATCCAGGCGGCACTTAATAAGCTTCAGAAGAACCGAACGATGATGATTATTGCGCATCGGCTGTCGACGGTAAGATTGAGGGAATTCACACACAGAGATCGAAATAAACGAACTGATACCTTGCCGCTGAACTGCAGATTCGCAACGTGGACCAGATCTTGGTGCTCCGCAATGGTGAGATTGCTGAACGCGGCAAGCACGATGATCTACTCGCGATGGATGGGCTCTACCATCGCATGTGGACGGCGCAGCTCAAGTCGAACGAAGAAATGGCTGAGGCTGTTGCTGGTGTGGAGGACAACAGCGCAAATGTACAGGAGGCGTAGAAAGATGAGGATGCCACGTGGGTTTGGACAATGCCTCAGGAGTCTAGTCTTGATGACATGACGTCAGTCTCGTGAGATAATATATCCAGTCCGCACGCTCACCCGTTTTACTTCTTACGGCTGGTTTGATATGTTGGAATGAAGTAGCGACAGTGACAGTCATAGTCACCGACGACCAAGACACACACGTACCATCGGAAGCTTCAGTGGAGAAGTGGAGTAGCGTTATGGTCCCGTCACAGAGGTTCACATTGGCTTTGGTCCATCCATTAAGGACGAGGTCATGCGCAAGCTCAGAGCCATCACTGTTGATCATTGGATCTCATCCACAGTCCGATTCAGTCTCAACAGCACTTTGCCTAATGTACGCTACCAATACGTTAATCAAGATCGACGACTAGCGCGTCTGAGGCAGATTGCGTGGTCGGTTGCTCCTCAGCTTGCAGATCTTGACTCAGTGGCTCAGTTTTAATTGGGCTGTGTGCTGATTCGCTGCCATCGATAGTAGTGATTTCACCAAAACGGGTCACAGCATCAGCGTCCAGCATCATACGATCATCGGAGGCGTCGCTTGCATCTCGGCTGCCCCCTATACTAGGGTCTTCGTCTTCTCGATCAATTACGACGGCGCCTTCATCATCTGCCCCTAATTCACCTTCGTCGAGAACGAAGAGATCAGCCATCAACGCCTCAGTCGGATGTTCACTGATTGAAGCAGCCGGTAGATCACTCGATTGAAGTGGGATGTAATCATTGACCACTGTCATCGAACCGTCTTGTATACTTGAAGTAAATGTTCTGAGCTCAGGAGCCGACGGCTCGCCGTGTACTTCTCTATTACTCGGTAGAAGGCCTTGAGTGCTGACGTCGGGAATTGTAGTTGTTTGTTCACAAGACTGTAAAGTCTCTGACGCACTAATCCAGTCGACCTCCAGCTCTCCGTGTGACTCACGAAGCCGCTTCTCACCATACATAAACTCAAGATTCCAGCTCGAGTCCTCCTCTCTGTAGGCTTCTCGAAGTGGGCGGCAATCGGAAGCGTCGGATCGATTTCCCGGTTCAAAACCTGGAATCGGTCCACAGTTGCATTCGACAGTAGCATCTTCGAGCATGCCACGGGGATCGACGGGGGATTCGTTTGCGTCAGGTAACTGCGAACAGGCGACAGAGCATTCACTCTTCGAGTCCTCTTGAGGAACATCGATCTGCTGAACCGTTGGCAAGGCCGCCTGGACGCCAGTATCATGATCGCAATCTCCTCGATCTTCAGTGAGATCAGTCGTAGTTTTCCCATCCCAATCACTAGCATCGAGGCAGGTCGTCGAGATAGCAACACTTTCCGTCTCATCGAAGAGAGATGGAGAAGCAGTCGTGTAACTAGTGATATCCGTTGCGTCTGTGCTTTCCTGACGGATCACCTGAGTGCTCAGCGTAGATTTATAACAGTCTTCAGGCTCATCAAAAGGCTCAGTACCGATAGTCTTAGTCTGCTCGTTTGAGACACATGACCCGGGTGATGGCGATCCGAGCTCCACTTGATGCCCACGTCCCGACACAGCACTGACAATTTCACCAAGAACTTCCATAAGCTCTGCTATTTCAGTTTCTTGATCAGTGGGTTCTTGGTTCTCCATTGTGACGTCTATCGAACTGGGAAGTTGAAGAGGAGGCAAGACATCAACCAAAGCCTCGTTGGACTCTTCATTCGCGACGTTTGTCGCCTGAAGTATTTGAATAAAGCTTCCAGAATCACCATCTTCTTCTTCTTCTAGAAATTCGTGAGGTGGAAGACTTTCATCCCCGCGGTCAATCTCGACTACTTGCGACTGATATTCCCCTTTGTCTGGTGTTGTGGACGATTCTGATATGCTATCGACTGTCAGACGTGCACAGTCTTCGTCAAGAAGCCGAGAGGCATCAGTGGCATAACTGAATCGATTGTCATCACGGCTCATGCCATTGGAATGTTGCACAACAGTCAGCCCGGAAGCGTTGATCACGGTATCCGCTCTCAGTTCACCGGGCAAGGATACCGGGTTAATTTCAATCTCCCCACCAGGATTCTCGGCATCACTACGCATCCGCGATGAGGCATGCGTCGCAATCATTGGGCTCTTCACAGTGAGCCTATCATTCATATCTCTGTCAGTCAGCATCCAGTTCCTCCTCACCAGAGTCCCCCGCCACACCGCCTGAATACACATCGCCGCCTCAACTCGCTCCAAATACACACAAAGTTGGCCGTTGGTTCGTCGCCACCACTTCTGCAGGTGCCTTGCAGCCCCTCGTACGCGAAGCCAGCGTCGGCGATGAAGCCATCTCTTCATCCAATGGGAAAGGCACCGTCGTGCCCAATCGATGCGTGCTGCTGTTTGCTTTGCCAAGCGCTGACGCTGCCAGCACTGAACCGTAAGAGCGGCTTTTACGCTTCGCTTCCTGAAGCTGACGGCCACCATCCGTCGCGCGTGCTTCTGAATAATGATTGCAGACAAATGACGCGCATGACGAAGCATTGCCTGGTCTTTGCGGTGCACGTGGAAGCGTAGAAAAGACTGAATATGGCGTGCTGCCAACTCTCTCTGTTTGTGGAGTCGACTCTGTTCTCGGAGTACATCCAGGGCCTTCCGTGCAATGTAGCTTCGATACGCTGACTGAATTCTCACCGCGCTGTTCCAGCGCAGCATTTTGAGTGCTTGGAACTTCTTCTGCTCCAAACGAGAGCGCACTTTGCTCTGTAGCACAATCGATGCTGAGTTATATCTTGCTCGAAGTCGTTCACGCTCGCGGAGCGTTCGTTCGTGCTCCCGAATCGCCTCTTGCATCATCTTCTCCTTCGTTTGGCTTTCCAACATCTCGCGTTCCCGTTGCATTTGGAGGTGCTGCATTGTTGCTTGTAGTTCACGCATTTCGGCTTGTAATCTGGCCGACTTTTGCTGTTCAATATTGAGCGATGCTTGAGTGGTGACGAGCTTGGCCGACATTTGTGCGTTTTCCTCGCGGAGAACATCCGAGTCGTTGGATCCAGAAGTCGTTTTCGCACTGCAAGGCGCCCGCGGCAATCCCCGAAGCTGGCGAAGACTGAAGCGCTGTGTCATGTCTCCACAACGGGTGTTAGGTGCAAGCGGATCTTCCAGTCGCTTCTTCCGAAGTTCACGGCTATTGGTATTTTGCAGGTGAGTTGACGCTTGTGGAGGGTGTGAAACCGCAGTAGAAGGTGTCGATGGTGATGTGGTTGGTTCCATTAATGACAGTCGCTTCTGGATGAAGGTGACAAATTCGCTCCACTGTATAACCTACATGCCGAAAACCAAACAATTAGTGAGTGTCCACACGCGTTTTAGGCAGTAAAACGCACACCATCTCCATCTGTATCAATACTATTGAAGGTGTGCCGAACGTTCTCGACTGTCGACAGCTGAGCAATCGCGTGATCTGAGTCATCATCTGTCCCACCTACGAGCACACGGAGAAGCCATTTTCCGTCTTGTGTCTGATGGAAAACTGGCCGATTTCAAGTAAACGTCTTGGCGCGGAAGTGAACAACAACAAAGTGCTAGTGCATCCTTACCGTCTGCATGCCGATGAAACAACTCGCTGAACTCGTCCAGATCAATTGAACCACCTCGATCCGAGTCGAGCAGGTAGAACAGCTTCTTCCATAGCGTTAAAACGACTGAGCATACATGGGCCCAGACATCATGGGACGGAACGATCGCAGGAGGACAATTGGTGGGTTGACTGGCGGCTGCGATGAACTCCAAGCGAACAAGAGCGGCGGCGACACGTACTGACGGGTTACGCTTCGCGAATAGGTTGATCCATTGCGATCTAATGCCTCTGGAGGTGTTGCAAGACCCCGATATCAAGTCGGTAATATCGAGTGAGCCAATGCCGAAACACACTTCTTGTACGAGCGACGACGAGACCCCAAGAATCTGTATCTTGAGTGTGGGTATCCCTTTCCACGGTGCGCGCGTATTGACTTCGATATCAAGTTTCTCTTCATTAAGATAATGGAGCTGCTGCCAGAATTCGATACCGGCTTCTGTTGGTTTTAGAACAGAACTTGATACTTTCACTGCCACCGCTGAAGAGCAACACAGACGGAGGCGATCGATGGGGACGGAGCGAAACGTGCTTGCGATCGAGGGGCTGCACACATTCAGTGCATGTGCAACAGTGAGCTGAAGCGTTCCAGTTATTGCCGGGACGTATCGCAGTCGAATGCGGACCATAAGATCACTGGGCTCCTTAACAGAGGCGATCAGCCACTCTTCATTCACCTGGACGGCAGCCATTTCAAGACAAATTCTTTCGACTAGCGAGGGAAACTCGCTGGGGTTCACTAGTTCGACTTCCTTGCTCCCATAAGCCCCAAAAGTCAATCGATACTGAAGTGAGGCGGTCTTCTCAGCCATAGCATAGTCCGGCAGCACGAACACAGCCTCATTTTCCCAACGCCAATGTCCGTTCGTTCCCTGCTTCTTGCTTGCCTTTTCTGTCTTGCCTCTCGACTCGTGTTCGAGCTGCACAAATGCTTCAGCGCTGTCCAGCTCAGTTGCAGATGTCAAGACAGCCTCCAACACTTCCAGCAACACCCATCCCTCAGCTGATTGAGTCGATTCTTCAAATTCGTTGCCTTCATTTCGTACTGAAGCACTCATTTGGATCTCCCCTATCGTTTCTGGGTTTCCGACACGATCTCGTGTTGGAGCGTACAGTTTGTGCCACTTGTCGGCGAGAGTCTGCGCGAACAGATTCCATGCGCCCCGTATTGCCATCACGCATTGGCCCAGTAGCTTCTCACCATCACTATTGATGAGCTTCACGATCACAGCCGCCTTTAGAGCAGCTTGTTCAATTCGATCGATGGAGTTCTTGTCGATGGCAACAGAGCAATCGAGTGCAAATTCGTTTGCAGTTGATGCTACTCTGTGATGGTGAAGTCTTGACACAGACCGAGTCGACAACACAGTGCTCAGCGAGTCGCCCACCACAAGAGACACTTCGCACTTGAGGTTGAACTTCTCATCTAGGAGCGCATCCATCAAATGCGTGCCAGGTACGAGGCGAACGCGAAGCAAATCCAGTGTACTTGAATGGTCAAGATCCGGTTTCGATTCTTGAGACGGCAGATGCTGGAGATCGAATCGAATCGTTCCCACTTTCTTCACCGCGCGAGTCGGAGTATCAGATGATAGAGCGAGTGGGAGACTGAACGATACGAGGTGGTTCTCATTCATGACTATTGCTGGTAAAGGGACGCATAGTGACGCAACGACCGCGTTTTCATCTTCTAGACTACGGGATGCGGAAACCAGACTTGGAGGCTTGACTTTGAGCACCGTGAGCTGAACAAGTGGTGGCGCTGCGGACGCCAAAGGACAGCTCATCGCTGCCGACCAGGCGATCTCACTGGCCGTCCCATTCGACGATGGAGCTGAGGATACGGACGCATTTCCGCACGTCAATTGCAATTTGTATGCGCAGTTTGGTTGGTGGCCTTTCATGAAAGCGCCACTGACTCGAAGACGAGACATAAGGATGTAGCCGGCCACATGAAATGGAAACTGAACTTGAGTGAGGCTAACAGGTCGCGACGACGTCGGAGCCGCTCGCACAAGTAAGCGGAGCTTTGCGACTGCGTCTCGATTCCCGCTGACGAACACGAGCTCAGCTGACATCCATTCGTCAGGATAAGCGAGGAGCATTGTGAGGTGCAGGTCGTTTGTGTAGATTGGCCTCTTGGTTTTCCACGACGTATCAGTTGAGCCTTCTCCACGTGGGATAAGTGAACTCGAGATCAGCTGTAAGCTTGCTGACGTGGCTTCCTCGATCTCAAGACAACATCGAAAAGCAGGAACACTCCGCTCTTTCGTAGACCACTTCAGCGGTGCCCGAAAGTATTCTCTTTTGAGATCAACCTCGTTAGTACGTGACGGTCTGTCCTTTACCATCCGAGTCTTGGACCACTTCACAGGCAGCACTTCCATCTGTAGCTTTAAGGCGCACGTAGCTTTTGCTTGGCGTTGGTCAAGTAACGTCAGCTTGTCAAGCACGATATCGAGAGAACCGACGATATCCACGACTTCAGCTAGATGTGGAGAATCGGTGTGCGGAATAGTGGCTACCTCCTTATCACACGTCCTCTCATCTTCTGTGACTTGTTGTGCGTGCACTGTTACAGCCAATTCTCCCCATTTGCCCGTCTGGGATTCTTCTATGGCAGAGCGACGTGATACAACATCAAGGGAGACCTTGGTTACGTGATAGCTCTTTTCACCACCAATGGACGGGGGATTCACAACGACGAAACCTTCCGCGATCCGATGAGGCCTCTCTTTTGGATGGTACCGATACACTGTCAGACAAACTAGCTGCGTCGAGCAATCCTCCATCTTGAGTAATGGGATTCCCACTGGTGGAAACGGCTTCTCACTGCAGATCTCCAGTGGTTGAGATCGAAATGCTTGTGGGTTTGATTGACCAGTCATTGTCACTTCGACAACAATAGTTAAACTATCGGCTCGGCGTTGAGATCGCAGTTCGAGCTGTGAGAAAGTGAGGTGGACCTGGACCGGCACACGTCCGTGCTCGAGTGGCGAATCGACAGACAGGTCTGATCTCGAGCGGAAAAGCAGCAGGGTCGCCGAGCCAACGTGTCTACCGTCTTGGTCCTGTAATCGAACTGGCATGCGCATCGACCGATCTTTCGCTTTCATCACGACGTATCGTCTAATCATCAGTGACAAGCAAATCGACCAGGATACTCCTCCAGAGCGACGTGGTCCAAACGATGCATCCACGACAATCGCCTTGTCATCTGATGGGGAATCGCGAAGTTTCGAGTTGTTTAGTTCAAAACTCTCTCGTATGTGGACATCACACGAGAGCGATTGGAGATCCCAACGCTCAGTCGCCATCGACACATCAGGAAACGCAAGCTTGGTGGAATGCGCGGCCGCTTCAGTCGAAGGTGAATATCGCGCACCTACGTTCCGCTCTGTAGCGCGAAACACCAGCTCTCGGTGCTGAGTTGTGCTTTCCCATTGTGTAACAAGCGCACGAAATACAGGTATCAAGTCGAGATGAAGAAGCCTCAACACCAAGTCATCAACGAGGGTGACGTCTGGACATACTTGGACTAGGTCTCGCGGGGAAGTCGTTTCTGGCTGTGGTCCATCGTCCAATTTCTCCATAGGACTCCTCCGCTCGCAAGCGCAGATCGACTACGGTTTGTTCTAAAGGAAATCTCATTCATTATAGAGTTCTCGCGTCGCTTCAGGGCCACCAAATCTGAAACACTCTCCTTCTCGGTCGTCAAGGCTCTGCCCATCTATGCACACTACATTTCGCACTGTTGACGGAAGTCATAATTGTACAAATACCGTTTCCACACTCGCGCCTTGAGTGTCTCGAGAGGACAAAGCACCGAGTCGCAACCAGGGATCACGATGTCCTCCCTTTCGTTGACCAAGATCTGAACGAAAAACATCGAACCACCACGTCTTGAATCCTCGTACAGTCGGAATTCGATGTTTGCACCGAAAGGAGCCAACACAGACGTGCGGAACCCCCGTCGAGCGATACCGTCCAGCGATTCAGCAGCTTTTAGCGGCCTTCTGTCGCCAAAGCCGATTAGAGTCATGAGCGGCAGCGTCGTCTCAGCATGTGCGAAGCGAAATGCAGCTGCAAGAGACGAAGAGCCGGTGATACGTGCGTCCATGATGCGGACGATGTCCTGAAGTAACACGGCCGCCATCTCGTAGTTGATGGGGTAGCCACCTGCTAGCTGGTAGAACGCTTTCAGATCATCGTAGAAGTCGAGCGAGTGCACCATGCGGGGCGTAAAGAGCGAACACCATTGATCGTGAATGCCGTACAGCGAGACATCAAACCTGCAAGTCATCGAGCTAGGCGTCAGATGAAGAAACTCGCCAAGGAGCGAACGAGGAAGGCATACGCGCAGGCAGAGAAGGCGGCTGTGACGTCCGAAGTGGTGAGGATGGGATCTGTTGCTGGGTTGGTGAGCCCAAGTGCGTGGCTCAGCTCCCGGCGGTTCTGCATCGTTGCTGAGGACTGGGCAAACGCCCGCACCTCGTCGATCGCACTGGCATTGCGTTTGACGTGCGTCTGATACTTTTCACACACGTCGAAGAAGCGCAAGAGCGTGTCCTAAGAGGCAATGCCGTCAGCTGGGCCCATGCTATCATCAACCAGCGTAGACCATCAACGCACGTTCTGCTTCACGTGCGAGACGTACTGCACATCTTCAGGGTTCGCGAAGTACTCGGCTACAAAGCTGCACAAGAGTCAGAACGATGTCCTACGGCGCCCCAGTGCTCCTGTCAAATGACCCACGCGACTGCCGAGTCCTTCGTTCTTGCCACCGCCGTGTGGGAGATCTCGTGCGTTGTGGGCGAGTAGACTGCCTTCGCACTGCCGTGGCTGTGGGCGGCGAGCATTCGGACGGCGAGACGCTGCATCTCGAGTCGACCGGACGCCGCGAGCATGCCTTCCACAGTTTCATTGTACGGGAGTTGGTACGCGTGCAGCCACGAAGGGAGACGATGGGCGTGTGGGGCCAGCTTCAGGAGCAGTGCCTGCACGTCTTTGATTGGATGGAGCGTCGGATATCTGCGCTCAGCAAGTCTCAGCCTTCACTCCGTCTCCGTCCGACATGGCCCACGTACCGAATGCCATGGCGCGCGATCAACTGCGACTGTACGAGACGCATCGCACTGTCTGCATGCGCCCGGAGCCTCCGATGACTGTTCCTCGATGTCTCTATGAGCCGCTGATCCCAGTACGCAGTCTTGGTCGCGAAGTGGCGGTCATACGCAGTCGTGTTGGTCGCGAGTCGCTGCTCGCTCCTGCTCCAGTGCCAGCGCCATCTCGCGCCATGCCACACGCCTATGGCAGCTACGACGGCGAGCACTAGCAGCGCCAGGCGCTGGCGCGAGGGCCCACGGACGGACGGAGGAGCGAGCAGCGCCGCAGCTTCTTCCGGCATTCTCAGGAACGAGCGACACGCAGAAGAGATGGGGAATTTCGACCAGTCAGATCATCACGAGGGCATTCATTCACATGGAGACACGCCTCGGTCTCCTACTCCTAGCTTGCTACTCGTCTTCATCATACTGGAGCGTGAACTCGGGGCCACCGGCGTCTGCTTCGTCTTCGTCTCGTGACTGGGCGCGGTCGCGGGTGGGGCCGCTTCCTGGGGCAGTGGAGACTGCAGCAGATGCAGCAGGCGTGTACGACGTCTGGTACGCCCCAGCACCGTAGCCGTACGCAGCAGCCGCACCAGCCCACTGGTTCGCCGGGCGTGCACCACTCGGGTCTTGAGCTCGTCCGAATGGTTCAGATAGCACAGAAGGTTGAGACGATGGCGGATTAGCTCCAAAAGCAAGTCTAGATTGAGCCTGTGCATTGACTTGGGGACCCGGGGGCGTGGGCGCACTAGCTGCCTGGGACCATGCGCCGCCAGCGTTACGAGCGCCACGTGGGCTGGCCATGCGGGAGGCAGGAGCTTGCTGAGAGTTGGGGAACCTTCTCGGGGTCGCGGACGGTTCCAAGTCGTCTTCTCCATGAGCAAAGCTACGATAGAGAGGTCGAGTGAGAACACCACACCACATGAGTCGGTGGAGTGCTGATGGACGCACCTGCAACGGTCACCGTAACGGCACTGGCCCAGTGGGAAGTTGGCGCAGAGCGCGGTCTTGCGCTTCGCCTGGTTGATCTCTGTTCGTGGTTGCGAGCTCGTGGTGGTGTCTTGCGTGTGTGCGTGCCTGTTAATAGAGAACCAGTCCAAGTGACCATCATTGTCATCCACTGCATCGGCTCAGATACGTCATTTATTCGCCAAACTGCGTACCGGCATCGATCTCCAAACGTGCAGCGACCTGCGAGGAACTTCCGACAGACTTCACCAGTCGACTTGTCGGCTCCATTCCCGGATCTCGGGGGATCTAATGTGCTACTGGATGCCGACGACATGGCCGACGGGCCATTGGCATAGCTGCTAGAGGGACCTTGTGATGGCCGAGCGTTGTATGCAGAGTAGGAGGTGTTAGATGAGATCTGTCCTGGAGGAGGGACTGAGTTAGGCGGCGGCCCTGATCGAAACGGCGGTGGAGGGCCTTGATACCCTGCATCTTGCCAGGGCCCTCGACCAGAAGCTGGTCCCGACCCGTACATCGGGCCAGGTCCAGGGGGCCCGCTCGTGCGGCCATCAGGAGAGCGTCTCTCGAACCTTGATGGACGACCGCGATCACGTCCAGTGTCAACCGGAGGTGGTCTAGTCTCCTCACGGCCCTCAGGGCGTGGAGGCCCCCACCGTGAGCTTCTGGGTTTCTTGGTGTCTCGCGAGTCTTCCAGTGGCTCTCGTCGTCCATATCCAGAATCACGTCTTCCGCGTGCTGGCGGCGGAGGCGATGAGCCTCGACGCTCGCGACCGATCGATGAAGAGCCGCGATCGCGACTGCGGCTGCGGTCCCGCGGACGACGATCACGATCGCGGTCACGCGAGTCTCGGTCACGCAGTTCTCCACGATCGCGGTTATCACGATCGCGGTTATCACCATCACGGTCTCTTCCACGGCTGCGACTACGACTACGCCCTCGAGGACGATCGAGAGCACGAGAGGTTCCAATATCATCTCCTCCATATCCACTCGATAGAGGTAGCCGGCTGTCACCGGGTCGTACTGGCGGTGAAGCGACGTTGGGGGGACGGAATGGTGACGTTGTTGGCTTCCCTGGCGACGGGAGCAACCCTGGCTGAGGCTGCGGGTCACTCTGACCGCTCAGTTCCTTTTGCTTCTTGATAATGGACAACAGGGACGCAAGCTTCTCCTTGGACGCTGCATCAGCATGCGTAGGACTTGCACGCGTTCCAGGTGCGCTCGACGATTCGCCTGACGCGGTTGTCGGTGGTGCACGAGGCTGAGGGTTGTTTAGTGAGTACTCGTATCCTCCGGCTGCTTCAATATCCTCCGGTGTGTAATATCCGCGCGCTTGCCACTCCTCAATCACATGACGGGCGTTCAACTGGGACGTAGCCAGGAGTCAGTACGCCCACCGCACATTCGATTCGCGCGTCAACATCAACGCACCTGCTGGTCTGCTGGGATCTTCTTCACTGCGGCGATTGTGTTGTTCATGTGTATTAGGAAGCGCTTCACAAACACATCCTTTGATCCAAGTTTCGCTTGAGACTGCATGCACACGCTGAGTTCAGCGCCTGTGACCGGTTCCATTGCACACTGCACTGAGACTCACCTGTCGCATGATGGCGTCCATGGCATACAGCGCTGCCCATACATGCCCCGTCAGGTATCTGTCTCCATTCTCTACCGTCGCCTTTCCTACCTGCAAGGCGGTGCTCCACCTCCCCCTTCCACAAGAAGATCTCCACGTCATGCACGACGCGCTTGTAGTCCTGTCCGAAGCTTCCAATGAGCCCAACTTCCTTTCTACGCGGCGCCCAATGCTCGCACCTTCACGTACTGGTACGCCGTCGTGGCGACCACCTTCACGCGGTTGGCCGACACACCCTTGGCGCTTGCCAGCCCA